>JAMKCH010032808.1:0-15829 GCA_023653785.1 Ophioderma brevispina
TCTATGCTGAGTAATCTCAAATTGTGTAAAGCACTGTCTCAAAAACACTTCACTAAAACATTGCTTGCACCATATGGTGATTGTCCATACCATTATAAAGAATTTTAGCATCTAGGCATAAATGTAACTTAAATGGGCATATGTGAAAAGGGCAATATATGTAGTGACCTTAACTGTAGTCACCATACATGGGTCATAACAAGGTGTGATATGATCAACTACTTATGCTGTCACACTAACTTCTCAAATTGAGTGAGTGATACACATGTACTTGCCCTTTATGCATTCACCTGACAAAAGATAACATTTGTACAATCAACCTGGATCTCTCCACAAATCCTTTTTTAATTCCTCAGATGTCAAGCAACATACTCAAATCTCTGAATGTGTTTAAAAATAACTTCAATCTCTAGCTTTAGAGCAATTTTCAAAGGGAAATATGTCTCATAGGGCGATGCGGTTTAACACGGTGCAGAGCCCTACATTGCACTTGTGTGTAGTTGTCGTGACGTGTGAACATTGTGTTACGTCACTCACACGGCATAGTCGGGTGAATGTAAACACTTGCATTGGAGTGCATGGGAATCTCTCACTATGTGATAACCATAGGAGTTACAAATAAACTCTGCAAGTCTTTCAACATTTGTCTGTAGAATACACTGGAAAGTTAATAGGATTATCATAATAATTGGTGAGAAAATGATGACTGAAGTTTTTTCTTTGACCTTGGCGGGAAATTTTAGGAGGATTTCTTCCTGGTAGGAGATGTTTTTGAGATGTTGAAAACATGATATGAATAAATAAATAAAATAAATGTCGACATTTATATAGCGCCTTTCACAATGTATCAAAGCGCTTTACATTTATTCCGCTGCCACTAGAATATGTCAGCTGCCTTACAAATGCCCAAGGGCGACCCTCAATGGACAATATTCCTAACAGCTCCCATTTTGCACCTGGATGGAGGGAGGCAAGCAAGGTAAAGTGCCTTGCCCAAGTGCACAACACATTGGCCTCAGCGGGACTCGAACCCAGGACCTTTCGGTCATGAGTCGGTCGTTGTATCCACTGGACCACATGTGCCCTCAAACATGAGCATGTTTGAAGGCATAAAGTGAAAATATTGACACAAAACCCTGTTAAATGTTGACAGCATGGAAAGAGCAAAAAATCCACATGAAAATGAGCCCGAGTTGGCCGTTTTGCATTAGGGCATTACAGCTGTCTTAGCTTTTCAGTGGTCTTACTGTTCACTAGTTTTAAAATAATTAAATTGTAAAAATTTAATTTGTGAATGTTTGAAAAGATACCATAGTAAGATAGAAAAAAAAACAGTTTGGCCACATTTAAATTACTAGTTCTCAGATATTTTACATTTTTAGAGATTCTTTTTCCAAATTTTGTTAAGGAAAAAACTTAATTGTGGTTGTTAGTATTGGCCTTTTATGGTAAACAGTTCAGGGCTTCTTGAATTCACACTTTGGCAGGTACCTGCAAATATTCCAGATTTACGAATAAAAGTTTATGATTGAAGGTATTATTACATGACAACCTTCAAACGGTCCATGTTTCTTTCGTACCAATATGAGGCAATAGGGGTCCTTAAAAGTAAGAATGAAATGTATGACAACATTCTAAACCCTGATCACAAACGCTTTCATACGGTAGCCCTAATGAAGTCCGAATTAAGTAAGTCGGAAAAAGTTAAACCATTGGATTATCACGTACCGATTGTGTAGGTGCTTGTCAACGTATACGTGCAACATTAATAAGTATTTTAATATTTAGACAAAAAGATGATGCTTTTGAGATACACTAAATAAAATTGGAAAATTCAACATTTCATTTTGGAAATTTATTTCAGTAAAGAGGAAACAACAAACAGACAAAAAACAAACTTTTGACTATTATTTTTGTAAAAGGCAACAAAACAACACAAGCATTGGTTGGGAAAAAGTTGGGATGTTGACTTTTTTTAACTATCTCACAATGTTTAAAATTTAAAAAAGTACTTTATTTTTTTTACTGTTTTCATTTTTACAATAATTCTCACACAGCATTGCCTGTTCAAAATGATAGTCTATCCTTTCGTCTTTGTTGTCAAAAATTGGTTAAGTAGCAGATACGCCTTCGGACTAAAACAAATTCGGACTTTTGGTCGGAATGCGTTTCATACAACATTTTGATTGTTAATTGATCACATGTATTTCACTACCAATTGAAAAGAAGTTTAGAAAATATTATGCGCTAACACTCTTCAGCCCTTACCACCAATATTACCATGTGCTGATTGGCCCTAAAAAAAATCACATAAGTTCTACTGTGACCAATAGGTTAGGCGTTTAAAACCGTAAACTGTTGAGAAGGATTTGTGTGGATTTCTAGCAATTGATTTTGTAACAGTTAACTTAACAGGTTTTTCCTGCCAATTTTTTAAATTCAATTGAAAATATTCCATGGGAGCTCAAAGCTGTTACATATTAAAAAATTACTTCATCTTGAACTTTATCAGAACAGGACACATTGGACTGGCTAATTTTCCACCACCGTAATAAATAAACATTACAAACCGAATTGCTCATAACCAGCTAACCATGTGGAAGACAAAAATTGTCTGCCTAGAACGGGGATATTTGGAAAGAAAATATGCTGGCGATAGTCTAGGCTCAGGGGAACATTGCATCAAAATTAGAAACGATATCAAGGGGTTGCTGTCCTCTTGCGCCTGCAAGGTAATCCTACCAGTGCAATTAAAGTGGATACATAAAACTTCACTCTGGGTAGAAACTTCATATGCTTGAGAATAGGGATTTGTTAGACAGATCCAAAATAACTACCTGTAAAAGCCACTTGCCGAGAACTAAGCATGTTTGGAAAAGCTTTCGTGTGGTAGTATATGTTTGTTGAGTGGCCCATAGCTATTGGCGCGAAAGCGAGAACCGACTGAAATTAGTTTTTTGTGGCGTCGGCAAGAATTGCGAAGGCACTAGGGATTATCTAGTTGTATCAGTTGTAGGTCTGGTGTGTGTGTGTGTGTGTCTACTGTTGTCAATGTAACTCTTAAATGGCATTGCATGCCGTATGAGGTCCGTAAGGGATACGATGAGGTAAATTGGTGGAAAGGAAGGAGGCAGGGTGTGGGGATATGTGGTGAAACTCATGTACCTTGGTGACTCATCTCACCTTTGACAACCATCACTCAAAAACCGCGACGGGCAGACGACACTCACAGTCCGGGACCCGATGTATATTGTATGCAGTGATGTCAAGTACTAATATAAAGGCCAAGATTAACGTCATGAATGAAAAGGAATTGGCATTTGATAATGGCTGAAAGAAGAGTCCATTGGTATGTTATGTTTGTAGACAGATGAAAACACACTTATTAGTCTTTGCTTACCCTAAAATGAACAATACATGTCCAGATTTGATTTTGATGGATCAAATTGAAACCATTGAGTTTCCCTTTAAAAGCACAGTCTATTTTGAAATTTGACATTGTTAATTGTGTAACTTGAAACAGATCTGTGTTTTGTTTTGAAATGGGCACTTAATTTGGCAAGTCTGTTGAAAAGATGTAAAAAAGATTTTGTCTGTTTGTCAGACTATGGATTTAATTAAGTATGGGCCAACAGCAAGAGAGAGGACTCTTAAAGACATTTTAACTATTTTGGAAGATAGTGCTCTGTTTAGCCACAAAGCAGAACATAATTATGGCTATTTGGTACAGTGCACAACTATTATACAAATATCTACTGACAGGAGGGCTCTGTTAAAACTATGGTCCCAAGGTGATGTGTTAGTGGCTATTTTGCTGACGGGCACACCCTGAGCAAAATAGCCACTAAGGTAGTCATACGAGGGGACCATAGTTTTAGTTTAAAGCCAGATCGTATAGAGTCAGTTCTATTTGTTTACTATATACTTCATTAATAAATTTCCGGGTAGGTCTCTAAGTTGCATTGTTTCTGTGGAAGCGTGTGTTTCTGTGAGAGCGCTATATTAAATGGCTTAATATTATTATGATATTATTATACAATGAAAAAAATAGTTAATTTGTGCAGTTATCATTCAAATTTTAAAACTTTCACGTCAAAACGATGGATCTCTGTGAATGAATGTGGTAGTCCAAATGCAATCCACCTACGCGCAAATGCGGATGCACTACGCGATCCAGGTAGGTGATGCGATTAAGCGTACCCAAATAGACCATGCGCGTAAATAGTACTTCTGAAAAATGGAACTATTTACGGTGGGCGTGGCTTAGAGGTACTATTTACGGAATGGCACTGATTTTCCCGCATAGTTGAACTATTTATCACGTTGATAGAGTTCAAACCAGGGAACAATCTTAACTTTATTAATGAAGTATATTTTGTTTCCTGCTTTTAATATACACTTGAACTCTGATTTTTCTTTTTGAACATCTGCAGTGATGGTGTGGCTTGTGTAGCTTTGGGTAGGCGTATTGGGTTCGCCATAGCTTTCTGTGTTGGTACAAGTAAGTATGGAGTTAACAGTGTAAGAGATAATGGTCAACAAACACAACAACAACTCAAACCCCAAAATTCAACATCAAAGTTCAGATGGCTTTGTCTGTTTTAATGTTGAGTTGTGCTTTGAGTTTTTGACCTTCTTTTATACTGAGGAAAAGTCATGCTTTTCATGGAAATAATTATTGTTACCACTCTGTTCACCACTGGCTATTCTGCTTTCCAAGTGAGTTAGTGATTTTCTCGACTTTATTGAGACCTCAGAATAGTTACTCTGAGTATCCATCAGAACCAAAATCACTTATTAAGCCTTATGGTGCGTTCGGGATTTTAGGAGGAGAGGATTTTGAAATGAGAATATGAAAGCTTGTGGTATTACACAGTGTTATAGTTTTGTTCAGTAGAAAAATGGTGCACATTTCGTTCTTTGGAAAATTAAATTGCAAAAGGCCATTAAAAATGATACACACAATTTTACATTAAATCTAATATAAGCATTTATAAGCACTGTTTTACTGTTTACAGTTTTAAAGTTCTGTATATCTCCTCATTGTCACTGGAATATGTTTATCTGTGAAAAGGCCATGTACAACATCCTTTGGGCGCACCTTTATGACTACCCAACAGCTCCCCATTTCGCACCTTGGTGGAGAGAAGCAAGCAGAGGTACCCTCCTTGCCCATGGCACAGCCATTTATATAGGACTTTAACAACTGTTATACAGTGTTAAAGTGCTGTATATCTAAGTCATTGTCACGGGAATATGTTATATCGTGGTGAAAAGCCATTACACATGCCTTTGGGCCAGCACCTGTATGACTAACACCCACACAGCTCCTCCATTTCGCACCTTGGTGGAGAGAAGCAAGCGGGTAACATGCCTTGCCCATGGGCAACAGCACCTCGGAGATGGCTTCAACCCATTACCTTCCATTCATGGTACACTACCGTAATCACTAAGTTACCATGTCGCTTATGCCTTTGCTTTTACATAATGTTTGTGTATCCCAGAAAATTAGTTAGTTAGTCATTGGGGATGTTCTTCGAGGGTTACCAGTATAGAAAAGGAAGTAAAAAATGCGACTCAGAGTTGGAACTTTCTTTTGGTAACTGTATTGTACTCCATCGAGATGTGGTCATGTGAAATTCTGCTGTATCTACAATGAAAAGTGCAATTTAGACCACCTAATTTTAGGAATATATGGGTGATACAGATTTTTGGGGTACCAAAATCTCAAAATGGCCAAAAAGTGCACGAGTGAGTTAGGGCCTTCTGTAAGTCAACCCTCGAATTCCCCTTCTCACAGACATGACATCCTGAAACTCAGCCTGAATGCATGGTTGGCGAGTGGACAGTGAAACTTTTGTATTGCATTGATCACATGTAACTGAAATTTCACCTTGTGCTCAAATTAGCATCACACATGGGATATGTGATAGGAGTTCACTGACCATTGTGTTAGCTGTGGTCTGGATGTTGAAAAACAAAACGTTATCTAGAGAGAAAGGTGTCACTTTCAGAAGTCATGCAATTGCCAAATTTTACTATTTAGCTAGGGAATTAAGACTTCCCGGTGTCAGAAAACTATGTCCTTTCAAATATAGCATGTCAAATTTACTGATGAAAACAAATGTGATATGATGGTGGAAAGAGAAGAATGGATAATTGCCACCACAGTTAAAATAGCTGAGGCATATTTTGGCCTGGGTCTCATGCAAACAATCCTTTGTTGCCGACAAGGTCTGTTTTTCTGTAATGTGGATAACGGAACATGGATTTATAATATTAAATAAGCTATACTGCCTTATCCACTCTTGCAAAAATATCTATTTTGCTTTCATTCTAGAAGCAACACAGGACACGGTTGAGTTTTTAAATTCCCGTCATCTTTTGAAGTTGCCGTGATGTTGAAAAGCACTATAGGTGCCTTTAATTATAATGAGTGAGTGTTACAAGCAAGAAAATAGCAGTGCCAACACAAGCCCCGTCAATGTTTATAGGGCCTTATCAATATGGGGTGCATGTGTGAACATCTGCTGCCGGCTTATGCTTTATCTATGGCTTAACATAACAGTACGCAATATTCACTTGTGGGATTTTTAAATCAAGTGCATGTACATGCAAGGTGGTTTGATTGAATGAGATTCGAAGTGCAAATTATTATTGGAGAAGGATAAAGGTGGCATCGGAAAATTAATTTAATCACTCATGATTATACCACAACTAATTAATGATGACATAGTAGCTTGGCTGTGAACGATTCTTAATTGATCTAGAATAAACAGATCAGATTGTGTTACCTTGCAAGAGTGAAGAAGTGTTTTGTATTAATGAATTCTCAACTTGTGTTTCTGTCAATGAACTGTCTTCACATCATCCATGCTACTAAGAACACTTCTATGGCCAACTTGTAATAAAGGCTTGGTTCAATATTTAATTCACTACACTCTGAGTACTTGTTAATTTTGCGTAGATATTATCCATGGAATTCCAAGCAATCATAGGCTTCATTTTTTTCAGCTAGAGCTAGATGAAATCCACTTGAGGTAAATTTTCTCTCCCCTTGGGCTTCATTGCAGCATTACTGTTTTGCAGCAGAGCACTCGTGATTCAGAGAGATAAATTGTGTAGTTCACATTCATGTGATGTAATTACACTAAGTTGATGTGAAGACAGGTTATTGCCACAGAAACACACAATTAAAACATTCATCACACCCATATCTCATCCAAAATTAGCTACTCTTTTTTAAAATCCATACACCCTTGTGGCAGACAGTGGTAAACCAGAAGAAATAGATTTGCTTGGATTCTGAAAACAGACAATATGTGCTTAGAATCTCATAAGAAAAAAGAAATAGTGGTGGAATATTGAATATTCATTGGAAATCAATTGTGTGTATTCTTAAAAAATCACCATAGAGTGGTTTGGAATTTTAGACCCTCTTTCCATTGACTGCTTTATTTATTTGGTTTCGGGGCAAACATATAAGGTTGATGTCTTTCACAAGGTTGGTTACAGATTTAAATGGGAGTAACCTAATGACAATACTAACTATGACTACTGGCACTTTCCTATCATAGTGCATTGCCTAAGACATTACACGATGACTACCGCAGTTTCCTATCATAGTGCATTTGCCTAATGACCAATACACTATACACAATCACCATGAGTGACTAGCAGTTTCCTATCATGTGCATATGCCTAATGACATACACTATGAGCTAGCTAATATAGTCCACTTATCATAGTGCAAACCTGAGTGACCAATAACACTAATTGAGTTAGCAATAAAGTTATCATAGTGTAAAATCTAATTACAATCCATTATGAGCTCTGACATTTTTGCTATCATAGTTCATGGCTCATGACATACACTATGAGCTAGCTACACGTTGCTTATTATAGTGTATATTAAACCTAATGACAATCCGATGAGTTGCTACGGTTCAGCATATCATCTACATAACTGCATATTTAGCGTTTCTTATTATGTACTAGCTAATGACAATACTTATGATCTAGCTACACAATTAGCCTCATTTACATGACCGTGACCATGCACTATAAGCTAGCTAACACAATATGTATAAACCAGTACATCACCTATTTCCAATTCACACTACAGACCATCTACATGGGCCATCTTGATCCATGGTTAAAATTTGATTAGCTTTCAGGAGTCGCAACAACCTTCACCTCTTCATATTTTGGGAAAATGTTTCACATTTAGGGACTTCTACAGGAATGATCCACAGAGAATGATTTTTTCTGAACTATAATATTCCTCCAAATTGATCTAAATTTATGATTCAGTGATTTTATTGTGTCTGTTAAAGCGCATAGTTCCCACAAATAGCAAATTTCACAATTTTGAGGCGATACACAAATGAGAAAGCAATGGATTGTTCTTGTTTTTTAGGAGTTTGATTTCATGTTGATAATTTCAATGAGGCTTCAATGCCCCCATATCGACGTAATATTAGTAGAAATTTGCAATATCTCCTGACTGCAGAGTGGAATAAAACATGAAAGTATTGACACATGTCTTTGATGAATTACAAGATTTTTATGCTTTCTGTTCATTATGACTGCACAGCAGAAGACAGCTATTAGAGTCCCTAGAAACCAGCTTTGACGCAATCTAATCCCATTCTCTCTTGGTATCATATACTGTGAATCAGAGAGTCTGCATATGTGATAGCAATTGTCTCAGACCCTGTCAATGCTGTCGTCTTATCATGCCCCAATAAGCAAGTTTTAACATTATAATTGATAGTGGTTACTTTAGGCACAAGCAACCATCCCTGATTTCAGAAAACTACAAAACTTGTTTAAAGGTTTTCAAAGAACCAAGACTTGTAGAAAATACCTCGTTCTTGTGGAATTAGGAATAGGATGTGCCTGTTCTACCTGTGAGTTGCATACCAGACCTAACCACATTTCCTTAGCATTAGATACGGGGAACTCAAACATTGCTGGGTAGTTATACCGATCAATGCTTGGACGACACGTGTTGCATGTGTCCACATTACTATTAGCATTTAGGTTTGGGTTACATAACGTCATCAAAATTAATACCAGTGCAGAGTATGTGGAGTATAAGGCTGTGGACCCTCATAATACCATATTTATAGAAATTGGTATTTCACAACAAACACGTTAACATTTAAACAAAGGCATATCAGATTTTATCTCAAGAATTGCATATCAGGTTAATGCTGTCGTGACTAAACATGTAATGCGACAATATCTGTCAGTTAGTGTTGTAAATTTTTGAGAGATAGTTGCAATTGAGCTGAGAAACTGTAACAACCAGTTAAGACCAAAACACTGTTTGTTCCCTCAACTCTGCAAATGTTTAGAGGCGATATACATCTTTTGGTTATGTATTTATGTTTTTGAAATGACTGCTTTAGGGCCTCTAGCTGCATCGTAGCACTAGAACAAGTATGTTTCCTTTATGTTACTTTACTTTCTTTCTTCTTCTTGCTGGCCCCCGCTTTTAAAATTTATAACCAACTTGAAAACAAATTTTTGAAAATTGTGTGTTGGCAAGCTAATAGTGACTGGCGCCTCCCCTATTAAGAATTCCGAATCCCCCGACACCACTGACCAGGTCATTTGGACAGCCTCTTAAAAAGTGACGGATGTGTACAACCTATCCAGAATATTTCCTGGATGTAATGGTTAAAGCAGGCTCTGACTGAACTCAGGAGTAGAAGCTGCTTTGCCTGTAAGCTTATCTGCGCATATATTGTGTCAGTTTGCCTTGAGGGGCATAGGGCTTGAACCATTGCTACATACAACATTCATCTGCAAGCAATTTGTAGGTGCCTCTTTCTTTCCACTGAATATGTTGGATTACTTGAGGTAATGATATAGCTAGATATATGCTAGTATGCAAATCTATTCATATTTTTGTAGCAGGAACATATATTTTTATGTACCTTCTGGGAAAACTACTCAGCTGTTCCCTATTATAATGAGCCAACTTAATACATAGGAGGGGTGACAAACAGTTTATTTTTGTGCTATATATTGCTTTACTTACCCCTCTTAAATAATGGTTGGGTCCTGCCGTTTGGCTGTTCCTATATTTCCAATCAAATAGCTTCACTTATTTCCCGTCAAAAGTGAGATTGAAATAACACAGAGCTTGGGCAGGCTGGGAGGTATATCAGTACCTTCATGTTTGTTATAATTCAAGACTGATTTTAAACCCCTGTGTTTTTCCCTAATGTACATTGACATCCACAAAATTATACTTAAAATATATAATGCATGGCAGTCGGACTGGTATACTCATGCATTTCCTGAAATCATTTGAAATTTGGTCGGGGAAAGCTAGTAAGATAATTTTTGATAAACGGTCATAACAATCCAAAAAGTCTAGGAGCACAATGCTATCACATAATTTTTTATGTACAATTATTCTGGTTTTCCTTCTACAATTTCAGTGTATTTTTGCGCGTTGTGGTTGTGGTATTTGTTTTTTGCTTTTTGTCACTTAATAATATGTGTTCCTGTTTAGTTTGTCAAACTACTGTGTCAGCTTATATGTTTGTAGATGTTTTTTGTTTTTTCTGTATAACCAATAACGAAATTAAAAAAAAATTGAGCATGCATTATCCCAATCCAGGTTACTAGGTATGTAGAGAAAATGGAATTTGGTAAGAAAGGTGTCGTCCTGTGATTAGCCGGATCAACTCGACGACTGTCTGTCTTGGATAGAGTGCAGCATCAAGTTACTACTGCAGTGATGCATATAGACTCGGACTCTCCCACCGCCCATGCAAGCAATCAGCACTGGATAAATGATTTAGGGCTGGGCTACTAATCACAAAACAGATATTACAAGGCCCTGCCCATTAAAATCATTGTGCTAAATGTTCTCAAATCTAAGATAATATACAAAAGTAATCCATGAAAACAATTTATTACATTGGAGATTTAATTCAGGTTTCGATATATACAGAAGAGTGGAGGGTAATATTAACCTTTGGGCTCTGCATATGAATATACGGCTTCAGAATTCCAAAATTTGTCATTTAAAAAAATGATTATATTCAATTTGTGTGAGAAAAATGCATTCAAATAAGTCCAATAAAGCCCTAGTCCTTTTGGTCAGTTTTTTTGATGCTGTTTATATGACTGCAAGTTATACGGGATTGCATCCAAAAAATCCACTGACTTATATACAGAATCTACCCTGGTTTAATAAATTTTTGTCATGCAGTTTCATTAGAAATACCAATCCGTGAATATGAAGGAAAATTAATGAATAAGTTAAACCATAAGAGCTCTTGACGAAAGTAATCTGGCTCAGCATCAGCACTGGATAAAGGACTTAGGCTGTGTGCTATCACAAACAGTATGTACAGGCCATGTCCCATTAAAATCGTGTGCTAATGTTCTCAAATCTATATAATATACAAAAAGTATCCAGTGAAACAATTTTTACATTGGAGATGTTAATTCATGTTTCGATATCCAAAGAGTGAGGGTATATTAACCTGTGGCTCTGCCATATTAATATAAGTCGGCTCAGAATTCCAAATTGTTCTTTTAAAAAATGATTTCTATATTCTAGAGTTGGTGAAAATGCATTCAATAAGTCCACATAAGCCCTAGCTTTGTGGTCAGTTTTTTGGATGCTTTTATATGACTCAAGTTATACGGGAATTTCATCTCAAAACCACTGACGTATATAACAGAATCTACCGGGTTGATACTATTTTTGTCATCCAGTTCTTAGAAAATACCAATCGGTGAAAATGAAGGAAATTATGAAATAAGTTAAACCATAATGAGCTCTGTGACGAAATGTAAATCTGGGCTCTTCAGTCACACATTGAGGGCCTTGGTGCGTGATCTCACCTGAAATTAAGGAAGATCTCACCTGAATGTTAGATGTAAAAGAGTAGTGAATAACTCTTTAACACCAATATTCCTAATTCACTAATTTTGTGTATTTGTATTTGGGCATTGCATCATCCCTAGTAGCGACATCTTTTTGTAGTGGTTCCTAAAACCGATCACCCTAATCTCTGTTATACCGATTACAGATTTTAGAAATTTCAAAAAATCGGTTCATTCCGATTTTTTTCTGTGAATTTTTTTTTGCGTTATCATCGCCGCCGTTTTCGACGCCAGAACTGCCATAAAGTAGTCAGATTCGATTTAGGTAAACCATTAAAATGGCGAATAGGTAAGTTAGGAACAACATGTAGACACTCTTGTGTACATAAAATTATAAATTGATGATTGTTTCAGTTTTGATTTTCAAAAACCCCTTTTGGCCGTCATTTTGGAAACAATTTAATTAACATTTTGGACCTCTTTGATATTAATTTAATCGGGTATGAGAAAATCGGTAACAAATTTGCTAACTTTTTGGCCAATACCCAGATCAGATACCGTAAGGTCATAATCGGCCCAATTTCAAAAATCCAACAATATCAGTTTATTCTCTCCACTCTTCTATAATTGTATGCCGTTCGTTTGCGATTCCATCTCAGGTCTTTGTGTTTTTCACTGGATACTTAAAGACACTCAGTGGTTGCTATAATCGGGCAAATTCGAAAAAATCAAAATCAGATTTTTACATGTATGTAACAAGTACATGTATCCTAAACATACCTTCAAATGATAAGACCAGAAGCAAAACTTAAAGGACCGAATCGTAGAATTTTAGTCTTCCTGTCCGTTCGGACACTTACTACAACACGTAATTGAATGGCGAATCGTATCTTGGAACACTGGGCCGTTTTCTTCTTCTTTTCTGTCAATTCTACAGCTGAAAAGGTAACTTATGAGAATTCACTTTGAAGGCTATTCCTTCCATTTCAAATATTTTTCAATCAACTGATAGTGTCTTTAAATCAGACTTGTTTCAGTAAATTTTGGTATCATTTGTTTGTTAACATCGTATAATGGCCTCCATTTTTTCTGATTAAACTTTTAAATATTATTTTTCCTCATTTTATTTGAGAAAGATTCTCACGGAAAAGCACTTTGTTTACTATCAAAGAGAGAAAAGGGTATACCCTAGTTTGTTTTGCTAATGCCCCTGTTTCGATTGCACAATATGGGAAGTGGGGAATTCCCCAGGATGCCTAATTTTAGAAAACTTGTTTAAATGTTTGAGATCACAACATTTCTCCAGAAAACCTAGGGAATTCCCCCACAAAGTTATTTATATATGAGTGATGTAATCGGTGCTGAATTACGATTGGTCAGCTAGTGTAAAGGTTATGTTTATGCTAGAATGATGTAATGATTATTGTTAGAAAGTGGAATCTATCTGTGAGTAGTTAAATACTATCACTGTAAGGACTCTCGTCTGCCAGCATTATAACATGAGTTTAATGCCGCCATCATCAGTTGCAATCAGCTCTACAGTATGGATAGCTAGTTTATCTACAAAATGGTAGATTTTATGCTTCAACACTAGTGCCAGGTATATAATTCCATGTGAGCCAGAGTTGCTGTATTATTCTACTGTCGTTTGAAGCCAAATGTACTGGGAATCAAAATAAGATTCCAAATTGTGGACAGATAACTCGTTGTGATTATCTTGGACTGATAGACTGTGGATTATGTCGTCAGGGACTTAATTTAACTTGTCGTCTTGAACTGCTGGACAAGATTACCTTCAGGACTGTAAAAGATTCCCTTGGAATAAATACCTGGGGAGTTTTGTATGAACTTGTCCGCTGTCTTTTGGAGTCTTTCGCTGTGAGGACTATCAACGTTGAACTGCAACGCTTTCAACACAGGACACTAGTATACCATAAGTAATCTTAACTAATTGTGTATATTTAATGTTGTTTTGGTGGACCACCATTCTTGAACCAAGTACAAATCATTAAAATCTGTTTTATATAATTTATATAAAATTTAGATCATTGTGCACAGGCCTCATATTAGTTTGTGTTTGAAAGGTATTTCTGCCTTAGACTCTACGAGACTCATAACACAAATCATACTCATCATTTGGGAGATGAGGACCACAAGTAACCTCAAAAGCATCCCGTAAGCATTTAGTTATGTGTGATCTCTTATTTACAATTCTATTCAATCATTTTATTTACAACTTCATTGATGAACAATTTTTGCATTTTAATTGATTAAAAAACAATTTAGCACTGAAAACTAAATATCCCAACTGCAATAAAACAATGTTTAAAGCTTATTGCTAGCTTGCAAAATGGCAACAAGTTAGACTTGTGTCCTCAGCCCCTGCTTGTGAAATTGTTACATCACAAGCTTATCAGGCAGGAATAGTCTTCCAACTGGAGTGACTAGCTGGTACTCCCCCACTCAATTCATCTTAGACATGTAAGTATAAGTATGGTATGTCAAAGGTAAGTATATGTACTGTCTTTAGAAGTTAGTAATTAGCTGCAACTTCGAAATTCAGAATGACACTCCAGCGTTAATATCTGAAGCCATCCCCAACGCCTATCAATCTGCTGTTTTGCCTCACA
The DNA here is from genome assembly GCA_023653785.1 of Ophioderma brevispina. Lineage (NCBI taxonomy): Eukaryota > Metazoa > Echinodermata > Ophiuroidea > Amphilepidida > Ophiodermatidae > Ophioderma > Ophioderma brevispina. The sequence continues at coordinate 14,490 of JAMKCH010032808.1, forward strand.
TGGCAGCAATCACACTTACCGATCCCATCCTCTCCTCTTGTTCAGACTTGAAATCCCTAGCTCATTTACAGTGACAGAGATTTCCTTTGTCAGAGATCTCCTGCTATGCCCATCTGATACTCCAGATTGGAAATCAGCAATGGTTTCCATGTGGGGCATGTCAGACAGGCATTGCGTCCCTAAGCTAATGAAGCAGCTATGTGTTGTGTTTCAATATAAGGTGCAATTACTTTGGTGATTAGTGAGGCATAGTTTTATCAAGGATTCGTGTTTCTTCCTCTTTCTTCTTTGCATAACCCTTAATCCTTAATATGTTAAAACCAACATAATGCATAGCCTCTTCTGAAGCCCACTTTGACTCGGCAAACCATATCTGGGTCTAACCCTATACAACTTTTTCTTACCTGAATGACTGGATTGTTTTTACTAAATTGAACCATTTGTGTGGATTTTGTACAACTGGTGAAGAAAAATTGGTAAAAAAAAGAAAAATGTTGAACGAACATAACTGCTACTGCATGAAAAGTAATCATAATTGTGTGATATGTTTTATAGGGTAGGTAATAATCATTACGGAAACGGGAATGATATCAATTTCTGTTACTTTACGTCTGATTTCAGCAGGTGCAATTTTCCTTAAAGCATATGGAACTGATTAAAAATTTATGGCGTAAATTACCATAAACTCTAGAGCAAGAAATTAATTCTTCTACTCTGTGCAGTTGATTTTTTTGTAAACCCTCCTTCTGTGGTATAATACTGATATGCCATTGAAGCATAAGAATGTTGAGATGTGAAAAGCCAATTATCAGCAACGCTTAAGTACTAAACCAAAAAAAAAATTCAAAAAGGTTAGGTGAAAATTAAAACCATGAAGCATTTTGCGAGTTCTTGCTGATAGCTTATTCAGTTAAAATGAGTATCTGATAAATCCTGCTCCATTATGCTTTGCTAAAATGGTTACATTGGTCTGCAAGGACTTTTTTTCTGCATCTAATGATTTTGAATTCATTTCACAGCTGTATAAGTTTTTTCATTGAATTGAGATGGCCAGTACCATCATAGTTCATTTACCTGTTTAAAGCATTACCCAACAATAGGTAGAAAATTAACCTGTGCTCTTGAAATATCCAAACCGTTTCAATAATGGTTAATATCATGTTTAGTAGGTAGCTGCGCTCTTAAATGTCCATTTATTTCATTTTGTTGCCATTGTTAATCCAGAGAAAGGCCCATAGACCACACCATCTTCAACAATGAATGTGTGCCTCTTTCAGGATTGATTATTATATCTTATTGAAATGACAAACATCATGTACTATTATATCAGTCCACATTAA
>JAMKCH010032809.1:0-16188 GCA_023653785.1 Ophioderma brevispina
CGCGCTAAAAGGTTTGCCATTTAGAACCTAACATTGTTAAATGTAATTATTAGAACAAAATGCATGCACCGGCATCCACATGGGGGGGGGATGATTGTAGTGACCATTCCTTCATCAAATATGGGGATATAACCCCCATCCCCCCAGGATTGACACCTATGGCATAGGTTTTGTTTGTGGTCCTTTGTAGGACTTACATGCAAAACCGAAGAGGTATCGTAACCAACAGATCCCTAAATGTACTTTAAGGTATGGATAAAGGTCTCCAAAACAGACTTGCGAATATTATGTCGTCTAGAGATTGTGTTGAGGTTGCTGGTTTCTGACAAAATAGCAAGCGAAACCATATCTTAGCGACCATTATATTTCACGAATGCTTGTTGGAGACCTTTATTCTTACATAAACGTCGAGCATAAGGAATTTTAAATGGTTTATTTTTTTTAAACAAAATGTTGTTTCAAACATCGGAATTTTTAAGTTTTTAAAAGGGGACATAAGAATAACTTTTTTCTTCGTTAAATAAAAGCACCAGAGTCCTTCCTATATTGCGCATGTGTACGAGTCTATCACCAATAGATTAATCCAAGGGGTATAATCTACCAGAGTTATTCGATCTTTGGGCATTCAACTGGATTTCTACCTATTGAACTCTAAAACCCATAGAGGCAATCTGTGTTTCGGCTTAAACTGTCGTCTTGGGTCAAACAATAACTCACCAAGACAAAGGGATTGTGGTGGTCCAGGTGGTTCCAAAGCAGCTGACTTTACGTCCCAAATTTCCTTTTAGTTTAGTGGGTAGAAGGGGGTCTCGTGCACACCCATGACAATGCATTTTAACGATGTCTCTATATCAGAAAAAAATACGTAGAGAAAACGATTGCTATGTTGTTAAAAAAATCAAAAAAATTTGTCCCACGTGCCATTTTTAGGTAAATTATTGCAAATTAGATCGCAAGTACAGAAAATATATTTTCACCGCGGTCTCTCAACAACAAGAAACAAAAATGTTCTTCTAGAGCCATTAAGACCGGGGGGGTTTTTTGGTTTAATGCATATTTGTATTGGTGTTTGCTTTCGGATCCAAGATTGGTAGCAAATTGCGCCTCAAAGATCTAAAAGTTTAAAAGTGCTAAATGCGATGTTTTATTTAGTCGTATAGGTATAAAATGAGAAAATAAATTAAGGAATATATGTCTTCGACCCATTAGAAAAAACTCATATCTGCCTGTTTTGCTTAGTGAGTATATTAACAGTCAATAGGGCGGCCAATTTGTCAGCCTCAAAATGTGTTAAAACTAGAAATTACCTATATTGTCCCCAAAAATTAGGATGAAAATGTGAATTGAAGTATGAGAAATGTGCGTTTGACCCAGTAAAAACCCAAAGCTGGTATTTTTGTTGGTTTTAAACTTATTTGAAAATGAAGGATGGCGGGCTATATCACCGAGTTCAAAAATCGTGAAAGCAGCTTTATTAGCCGATATCTTGAATTTAAGAAATTACTACTGGAACAAAAATGCAGTTATGAGTTACTAATGATATTAGACATTATTTTAATTGCAATTTATTATTCGTTCTGGGTGCTATGTCTAGATATATGACAAAAATAGGGTAATTTTTAAGGTTTAAATTTCTTTGAATGTGGACCAGATGACCGCATCTTAAATTTTAACACCAAACAGAATTGCCAGCTGCATGTTTATACTGGTCAAACATATATCTATACTTAATTCCAAATTTCATCATAATTTGGGGGACATTATAAGGTAATTTATAAGTTTTAGGAACACATTTTGAAGGCGGACAAATGGCCGCCATATTGAATGTGAAATATACTCCAAGCAAAAAGCAGGCAGATATGAGTTTCTAATGGTTCGACGCAGATCACTTCATTAATTATTTCATTTTATTACTATACGACTAAATAAATCAGGCATTTAGCACCTTTTATACTTTGTAGATCTTGAGGCGGCCATGTTGGCTGCCATCTTGGATCCGAAGCAAAACAACAATACAAATATGCCTGCAAGCGTCTTATGGCTCTCGAATAACAATTTTTGTTTCTTGTTGTTTGAGATACTGTGAAAAACTATATTTTCGTGTAATTGCGATCCTAATTTGCATAATTTACCTAAAAAAAAATGGCACGTGGGACAATTTTTTGATTTTTTTACATAGCTAATCGTTTTTACGCATTTTTTCTGATAATAGAGACATCGATTAGAAATTTAATTTCAGGGGGGTGCACGAGACCCCCTCTACCCCTAAACTAGTTACCCTCGTTCAGATATGATTATAATTCCGAATACACCATCATGACACAAACAATTAATGATCGATTAAATGAGTGGACTCGGGAAAAGCATTAAGATTTTTGTTATGTGGATTGCTTCCAGGGCTGGTACGGCTGAAATTATGTGCATGTTGTTGTTAACTGCATGCCACCCATTGCCATCCGGGTTGAGATGTTTTTTGGAGCATCTCCGACCGCCTTGAACACACTATATATCTCCTGGTGTTCTGCAACGGTAATGCCATAAGACCTTCTTGTCATTATTTTCTTATCGAAGGTCGGATGACCGATCACAATGTCCCACTACGTTGTGACAGAGTTTGCTAAGTATGTCTATTTGGATTAACGGCCGATTTCGGGATGATTAAATATAATTTTTTTGAAGAATGCTATTTTTAAAAATGTCAATTGTCAGGACAGTCCCGTTGTGAAATTTTCTTACAAAAAAAATAAAAAATAATAACGTACCTGTTATTTTGTGGCCAAAATAGATATAAGAGGCCCGTAAATTGGTATTCCCTAACAGTAATTCTAACGTTGATTCCAGAGTATTAACAGTATTATAAATGTGGAATTATCTTTTTACGTAATGACCCAGTGACAACATTCCTATACAGCCAAAGCGACACCATAGCTTATGTATTTTAAAGACAATCCTGCTTACGACACCCCGGGAATAAACCCGTAGTTGGCATTCAGCCTGACAGACTTTTTTGGTTTGTCTCGCCAAATAAATCCCTTAAATTACAGGGAGTTGTTGCGATCATGGCAGGTGTCCATTAATGCGGTTATAATTTAAATAATCCTTTCCCCAGACAATGTTTCTACACCAATTCCTATTAGTATGTTCTTGTAACATGACCATTATTGGGCGGAAGTGGCATCTAGCTAGCTAGATGACCATTATTTTTGCGGAAGTATCATCTGGCTAGCTAGATGACACTTCGGCAAAAATAATGGTCATACATAACAAAAGACGGACAATAGATAAGGATGGGAAGAGGCTAGAGTTTACTTGCCTGGCTAAATACTACCAGTGCAGCGAGCGATTTCTGCTTGTGAGCCTGCGTAATATTTGATCTTGGGTCCAATCCAGTATGTGCAATCGGCCACCAGATCTGCTCATCCTCGTTACTGCCCGGGCCGACTACCACACAACCTACGTGGCAGTCTAAGTGGACTAAAAATAATAAAACCCCCTTGTAAACCCAGTCCTTACATATAACTGTTTCTACAATTTTTGACAGCGGAATAATGTCTATACATTTTTTTAATCCAATTCAATGGAATGTATAATAGAGCTGTGACTGAATCTGGGAATCCATCCCTTTACTCATGAAATTCCAACATGCGTAAGAGCTGAACACATTACATGCTAACTAGAATGGGTATGTGTTTTAAAAAGTGATATTTTACCAAAATTTTTTTTTGCAAGATTATAAACAACATATTTAAAAAAAAAAAATTGGGAAAGTGGCAAACAAGTTGCTCACGTGCTAATTTTTAGACGACTATTCAGCTGAGGTGCTGGACATTATTTTCACGAAACTTTTTATATGGAATTTTCACACAGCATTTCAATATGTGAATAATTGTGGACTTTACCCAACATTAAGGCTACAGATATAAACGTGGAAGTGATGCTTTGCATGTGTAACCTCATATAGGCAAAGGACGTATTTTTTATTATTTTCCATTTCGTATCGAGCATCTTTTGCTTGCCTGGATTTTTGCCGTCATGATTCGCCACCTAACTGAAGATTCCAATTGGGTAAGTGATATTGACATTATTTGCACTGTTCTTTGTACTTCGTGGCTAATATTACCAAATAAGACAAGATAAATAAGAACTACCACCACCCTTTTGTTTGTGACATTTCTTGTTTGGGAGGACATTTGTCCTACTGGATGGGGGCACTTAGACTTTTTGTTGGGTTACTTGTTTTTTTGTGTAAGGTGTTTTGTGTGAGGGCCCTGAATTTTGGGACTTGAGAAGGTTTGTGGTTCTTGTAAAATTCAATTTTGACCATTTATAATGTCAATGGGGGCAGTAAACTTGAAACTTAAAGTTGTGATCTGATCATTGTCCAATTTTTTATGTTCCCCTCAAACAGGAGCATATTACAAAAAAAAATTACAATTTGAGTCTATCAGTCTCCAGTTGATTGTAGAAGCAAAATGCATACTAAATTGGCCCATAGCAACGTGTGTTTTATGGTTGATTTTTGAAAAATATTTGCTCATAACATCAAAAGAACCATTTCCTGAGGCCTTAAATTTCTTTGGGGTAATGAGAAAAATATGACCTTTTTTCTGATACCAAAATCTCAATTTTGATGGAAGAAGTGGGGGACAGGTTCTCAATTGGGTCACCCACATAGGCATGAATTCCGGGGATGGGGATTTCCCCCAATAATTTTGAGGGGGGGATGGTCAATACATCATCCCCCCAAGGTTGAGCCCGCTCATGTGTTTTTGACCAAAATAACCTCATATTTTCTCATAATATTTAAAAATGTAAATTTTTTTTAATTTCATGATTTTTTTCCAATTACAATACCTTTTAGCGATTTTGCTTCTAAATGGCAAATGCCTAGTAATTGATCTTTCAGCAACCCTGTTTCAATTCCTAAATTTCAGCAACTAATCAACCCCCATCCCCCCCAATTTCCAAAACTTTACGGCCATTGGGTCCCCCACCTTTAAACGGTAACTAGATGTAAACTGATGGTAGGATGACTGTTGCTCATCTATATTCACTATTCTAATTTAAATTCCGGTATCATGATTATGTTAAATTTCTTAATTCCAAATGTCCAAATATTTTGTAAAGGGATTCATATGAAAAAGTCAAAAGTGGGCACAATTGTAATGATTCTTGTGTTTTGTCCCCCAGCTATTTTTGAAAGCTCTTATATGACAAACATATGTCAAAGGGGTTGTTTTGTCTCCTACTTCATGTTTGTGGCCAAAATTGATTTTTCAGTTTATACATCCAGAGAATCACTTCCACTTGCTGGTGAAATTGTCAGTGTCCGTATTGCCACCTGGCGCACCATTGAAGTTTGTACAGGGGGTCAATGTCAATTGATGGTATTGTTGCAAAACCCCATTACCTATGTGTTCCTCTCAGCAAAGGATTCATGAAAGGAGATGGCCCTATCTGGGATGGATCGTTCAGGTCAAGTTTTTTTTTACTACAGGGTCAAAATGCTAAAAATTCACAATTTTGAAAAATGAATCTTAATTTAATGCTTAAAAATTTAACCATCCAATTCAGATTCAGAATAGTTTGCCCTATCCAGAGTACTACTTACATGGGTACACCCTAATTTTGCTCGTCCTGAACGCATAGCCTTTCAATGTACCATGGTAACGAAGATCCTAGAAGGGCCAAACTATTCTTAATATGAATGGGTTTGGTAAAGGATCAATTGAGACCATTTCATGTCAACTCCGGCATGTGTTTGCATTGTATACCCTTTAGGCCAAAAGGTTCACCTTTGACCTTTATAGGGGCAAACTATACCTTCCTGAATCATTACGATAAAGGACACAATTATGAGGTTTTTTAGCACAATATCATTATTTGACATTTGACCCCGTACCAACTTTAATGGCGCCCTCAGGTGAAATTCGACACTGGCACTTTTACAACAGTTGTAAATATTCTCTGTGATGTCCTTAAACCATAAAAACTTGAAATATCAATTTGGCTCAACTTAGTAAGTAGTATAAAACACTGACTACCACCCCCAACTTATGAATTTAATTTAAAACAAAAATATCAACGGCGACACACTTTTGATCACTTAGTATTGATTTATTTATTCCACTCACTTCATCCTGTGTAATTTTAACAAAATTTTTTAACAAATCTAGTTATACCACACCACATCGTTCTACTATGGAGAATGTGCATATATCGGGGGCTATAACATAAATATGAATCTTTGTAGGCCCTTTAAGTAAGGCAAGATTCACAATGGATTTTCGGATTTTTGCAGAGTAATAACTTTCGCATGTCCCTTCACTTGTATCATCTTCAAAATTTTTGGTTGGCCACAACTTTAAATTGTTCTAACATACAAGTGACGATTTGCCTAGGGTCAACAGCTGCTGTTACTGGTTCCATGAAATAATAGCGTAAAATTCCCGGGGGGGGGATTCAGTTCCTTTTGACCAAAAATAACCTGTATTATCCCATAAAGTGTTAAAAAAAATGGTAAATTCTGCACGCTTCGCACGCATTTTGTTTTCTAATTAAACTGGCATTTAACATTTTAAGCTTCTAAATGGGGAAATTTTTAAGCGCGCTCTTCACACGCACATGTACTAGTATGGATCTTTTCAGCACACTCCGACCGTTCATAAATTTCATCAACCCCATCCCCCCCCCCCCAGTCAAAAAGAAATTTTACGTCACTGCTTGTAAATTTGAATTTTCTTTTCAGGTCCCCATGCCCAATCATTTAATGTGTAGTTTTTCAATTTTTTCCATCATTCTACTTATACTTTAACATACATTAACCAGACTCCTTATCGAAACAATGTCGCTTGTGTGGAGAGTTCTTTCCTACTTTGTAGGTACTCTTTTGAAGTTGCCTGTTCCTGTTTGTTTTACTGCTGCCATTCATCAGAACACACATGTAAGTAAGGATATCATTCTACATGTAAACAAATGTAACCTATTTTAGTTTCAAGTTAACCAAAGTTTAAATCCGTTTGGTCCCCGTCACCGGGGGTGGCCGGATAACACCTCACACTCAGCATAGTCTGTGTGAGGATTATTGGAGCAAAAGATAATTGACCGATGCCCTTCCTGATGCCAATCCCACAGTTTTCGGGGTGGGCCCATACCTTTGGGCAACTATGCCACCATACAAGGCACTTGTGCTGTGATTGCCACCAAGCTCTCCAACTGACAACGACACCCTTGTAGGAGGTAGATGCTCTTCTTTTTTTCATTCTAACAGGTAACAGCTACCCCCTCATCAGATTTCCTTAGGAAAAAATCGATGGGATGGACGGTTTACCTCCGTCAACTCAACCTATTTCCCTCTGGAACTTAAAGACACTATCATTGATTCACTCGTAGAGCACAATAATTTGAAATTTGCAAATAGCCTGAAAATGAAGGATAAGCTGATAATTATCTACTTTTTTTCAACTGAAATATTGACAGAAAAGGGGGAAAACCGCAGTTTCCAAATATATGGATCTACATTCAGTTACGTGTATAGTAAGTGTCCCGTACGGACAGTAATGAATAAAATATCCGATTCTTCCCTTATTAGTTTGCTTTTCAGTCTTAGAACTTGGAGGTATTTACCATAGCTATACTTGCTATAGATTTGCAAAAATATGATGTTTGGATGATTTTTTTTTTTTATTTTCGGATTTAGCAAAATCACTGATAGTACCTTTAAAAGGGGAGTGTTCACCAGGCTGTAAATTGCTGTCATCTAGGATTTCGCGCCATGGCACAGTTTGGCGAATGTACTAATGCATTTTTCCATACCATTGCTTCAACACAGCCTTGCTCTAAGTAGTAATAATGTAGAACAATGTATGATGAGGATGGTATAACATAAGTTGGCAGGCACCTATGTGATCCACATTCCAGGCGCCCAGTCTCCAGTGAAATCGGAAGACCTTATGGCGGCATAATTTGTGTGTGTGTCAGTGTGTGGTGTGTGTCAAACTTTGTATACATTTTTGGTTAAAATTTTTGTCTTTTTTAAGTGCAGTGGTGGATCAAATTCATACTTGGAATAACTTATCAATTGAACAAGAGTGTTATGTGGGGTCACACGATCAGAGGTCAAAGATCATTCAGGGGGTCAACTTGGGGTCGGTCATTTGGTGCATGTGGTATATACACTTTTTCGGTAAAATGTTGTCAAAGCTTTTTTTCGTGCAGTGTGATCAGTTCAACTTGGTATGCTTTGTTCATTTGGGAACAAAATCTGGCTTGAGTCACAAAAAAATGAGGTTAATCCGATGCATCCTATCCCCCCCTTCCCAAATTCTTCCCCCAGCCTAGAAAAAGTGTGCAATTTGGGAATTACCTTCTGGAAAAGTTTTATATTGGAGGAAATTTTTGTCCCTTAAATACAGAAAATACCAAACTAAGAATTGAAGGGGACATTTTTGGCAATATTTGAGTAAAATTTTTTGGATTTTAGTCCGGATATTTGGCATATTTTCCAGACCTGTCGGTCCCTTTTAAATGTGGCTAAACATTGCATGGTAAAATTGAGGTACTGAGTGGCATTGCAGGAGCTTTATGGACATGATCAGACATGATGGTTATGTATTTATTGTTAAGGAGCATTGGTTATCCACACAGCTTCACTCCCAGTTACCTAAAAAACTGAGATTAATTATTTTCATGTCATCATCCAAAACCATTTGCTTAACTCTCTCCGTGCTGGGCAATTATGTATAAGTTATAATACATCAGTCATTAACATTTGAGATGGTTTGCCAATAGTTGGCAGGTCATTTAGCTGTCTTCTTTTAATTCCCAAAGAACCGCCCTTGTTTAATATTTTGGGATTCATGTGCCATTTTGTGTTCGTTTTATTATCGTAATCACAATTACGTGACAGATTAAGGACAAAAATCCAACAAGAAAAACAAAACATGGTAAATAACAAAAATGATCGTCTTTATAGAAAACAACACAATAAAATCTGTAGAAAAATTGAACTATGGTAGTTGACTAAGGGGTGGGGGACTGCATAGAATGAACTGAGATGTTTTTAATATACATTACACGGTGGATACACTGACAATAAGATTATTCACAACAGTTTTTATTCAAATTAGACATCTTATATTCCCAATAAGATCTGTGGGAGTTCTACCTTTAAAAATAATACAGGCATGATTGGATGCAAATTCAAATTCCCCGCATTTTAATCTATGCTTGTGTTATATGAAGTACTTACACGAGACAAGATGGTTGGCCTCAACTTTGTTGGCCATACAAATTGCGTTTGTAGTTTTCCAAGATAAGCCAAAACTGGTCATAACCTTACTCCTGCTCGGTCATGCAGGAATTAAAGGGTCATTCGTGATCCACAGCCTCTCCCCCCGACTTACCTTAAAAAAAAAATGTTGAGATTATTTATATCATCTGAACCAACTTGTAGCCTTAGTCCTTCTGTGTGCCGCCCAATCTTACGTGGAATTCGGGTCGGGTCGGCATCTGTAGAATTCACATTTTGTATTTTGCACAGTAGCTATGGGACCGTGGGAAACAGCAATTGCTCATAACAGAAAACCGCAAAAGATCGGAATAGTATCAAATTTGAGAATAAGCGTTTTTGCCTCAGGAGACTAGTGATCAAATGAATAAATCAGAAGGTGCTGAAATAACGAATGCACCTTTAAAAGTAATATTCCACAGAACTCCTCCTTGCAAGAATACAATGTTAAGAAGAACCGTGAAAACGGGTACAAGTCAAAATTAATTTGAACAAGAGTCGCTGTGGAAGCGCCCGAACTTTACAGAACCTTGCAGTCAATCAACGAAGTCTCGTCTATCATCCAATACCAGTTTCAGACGTCACAATGTGCCACAAATACCTTTGCATTTGTTGGCACTGCTTGGATACAAATCTTGAATCATGTTATCAAAAACTAAAATCTCGCACATCTGAATCAATTCTAGAAAACAGAAAAGGTGAACATTTGGTGGTTGAAACTGTTTCCTAGATTTTATAATGCACACCAGTTGAATATCAAACTTTACTTACTTTAACTTCGTTTTCAATATTATTTAAAAACAATAAGCTTTGATCATTTTCAAACAAATCAATAATATAATTTAAATTAGAATGAAAAAGGAATTTTGCGTGGATGGGCGAAGCCATGGTTTAACATAATTTGTCAAAAAGACTGAAGATGTCATAATTTCTTCAGTTTTCTTCACTTTTTGTAAGTGAACAAGAAAAGTTGTAAATTCTACTTTGTAGTGTAGGCCATATTTGTTGCACCTGGTGCAAAATATCATTCGTATTTGTTTTAAAGAAATAAAAGAAAAAAAACAAAAAATTAAAGAAGTATTGATTATTTCTCGCATTTTCTGTCTAAATCCCTGTTTATATTACAAAAACTTGGGAAAAAGTGTCCCTGATTGTTACAAAAAACTAATCGCTTATTTTCGTCAAATTTACTCAACCGAATCGAGTGCTGTTTACATTAAAATATTGAAAATCATTGTGGTTTAGAATTCTTTTTAAATTTATCAAATGTGATACCACTTTTGGAAGTATGGTCACCAATAGGTTAGGGTGTAATTCTTTCGGCGACACCACTTGTACACATTAACCTGAACCTGTTAACCTGCCATTTATTTTTTTTCTCTCTCTCTCCTACCATGTCGTCAGAAATATATGGCTTAATTGCGTAAAAAATGCAACAACAGCAAAATAAAAACCACAACACACCCCACACAGTTGCGTAACCGACAGGGGGCGGGGGGCAAGGTGCCCCCTCTGGCATTGAAAAAGCCGGACGATATGGTGACCAAAATATGCATTTTCGTCCCTCTTTTCGGTGAATTTCGACCAATTTCAGCCTAAATTTGGGCAAATTGAAGTAAATTCGGCGATTTTCATCAGTCCAAACTTAATTGTAGCAATCACCAGGACACTTACGATTTTGCCCCCTCTGGCATGACTAACTAGGAAATTTTTCCCCCTCTCCCCCCCTTTGGATCGACTGCCTCGATACCCACTGCCCACAACACAACAAGTAGAAGAAAAAGAAAGGAAAACAAACAAACACACACACTTGCTGCCCATTTGTATAGGGCACATTGACATCTGACGGTGATACCAAGGTGATTTTTTGGGAAAAACTCAAGAGCGCCATCGCTGATGATCCACTTAACTCTCTCCGTGCTGGGTAATTGTGTATAAGTTATAACAGTCCAGTGACATTTAGATGGTTTGCCAAATTATATGCATGCCAAGTCTTCTTGTGTAGAATCAATTTCTTTGACAGGGGAAATTTGAATTTTGTCAATTCCATTCCGAAGGAGAGCAAAAGCTTTTCCCTGCAAATTTCCCAAGATTTTAAGTGTGATATTCAGTGCCCCATGACCTGTACGTTTACCTGACAAACATGTCATATTGACCTTTGTTTTTCCTTACTGGTTGTACCACAATCATCTGTTATGTACATGATACCGATCACTTCATGTCATGGTGTGGGAGACTTGTACGGCAAATTTCTCAATACTTATTTGATGACATTGAATACACAGAATGACTACATGATTCTATACTGAGAAGGATTGTTTCTTTGATTATCATTCATACAGTTGGCAGAGATTCTTTCATCTACCTCTTCAGACTCATCATGAGATGTCCCTTGTATTACTACTATTTCTTCTTGGTTAACCTTGACATTATGTTCTTGAGTAGTAGCCACGCAGTATTTCTAGATAGTATGTACAGTGAGCACCAGGGGTGTCCACCTGTGTGCCATTTGCGGTCCGCTAAGAGCTTGCATGCGCCCCGCGAGGTATTTCCCGAAAAAATAAAGTGCATACATATCTTGCATAATAATTTTTAAAATAAGTGTCAAATCTCCTCACACATAGAACCAAAGAACCATACCCAAATAAACAAATACAACACACACATACCCCACCACCACCACCCTAACCCTCCCATGGTGGGTTGGTGGTGCTCGTGACTTTCTATAAAAATGGCAAATTTGTTGTTAAAGTTGGTCCAAATCTTCATCTTGCATGGTAGGCTATAGCTTAACCATGCCAATAGGTCCCCTTTTCTGCTAAAATTGGCATAAATATGGGTCCCTACTTCCCAACGTCTTCGGGGAGTCCCGTCAGTAATCAAAAACCAAACTGAGACCCCGGTTATATTTGCCAGTAGTTTGGGATTCACCCAATGCGGCCCTGTGTCAAAAGGTTGGACACCCCTGTACTGTATACACTTAAAGGCTGACTCACCAGATTTAAAAATATAATTATTTTGTATAGTATTTAAATAGTCATCTATAACTAAATATAGTTCACTAAATGCTCAGTCCAAAGTTAGAGCTGAATCTCATTTTCGTCCTTCTCCGTTTTGATGCAGTTAACAATTTGAGACCAAAAAACTACCATTTAACATTGGATTTTAAAAAAAAAAACAGGATCCAGAATTTTATAACAAAGTTTTATTTTTCTTATAAGGCAATCGATTGGTCTTAGTTATTCACAACCATGTTTAGTAATATGGACAACTCATGTATAGCCAAAAAAAACATGATTTGTTTGAAAAATTGAGTGCGCCTTCCTCGGGGGAATCTGACTCGCCTTCTAATTCACAATTTTTTCTCCTGAATTTTATGGTTGGGTGGGCATTTAGTTACCCTAGTTCATTGTTCAACTGGTGAATTAGGGTCACTAAATAAATTGCAGTATCACATGCACTCTATGAGGACAGGAGGCGATTTTGTGAAACTTTTGGAACAAGTTGCCCTCTGGCCATTTGCGACCTTGATAGTCTTCAGTTTATAAGTCATTTAAAGTCTCACCTTTATCCTACCTAAGTCCTAAATTTTCCTTTCCTCTTCTCAGCGGCCTTGTCTACTTTGTACAAAGCGCTTGATATAAATTCTCATTATTATAATTAGTTATTATTGTAAATTTGCACTTGATGTATTGTAGAACATATACAGAAAACGTTTCACGAGATATATGGACAACACGTAGAATGGAAAAACCCCAAAAAAAGGCAATTATCACCAATACCATCAAGTAGAATCCTCGTTTGCATTGTATAAATCGACCGAATTTACTGACTAGATTATCTCTTCTTCATAAACCCTTAGGTAGTGCGTCTGCACGCTCGTATCACATGTCTTAGGACCTGCGCATGCGTGACCAAGCATCATGACAAAACAAAAATTCCGAAATTAGGTGTTTTCCTTTTTTTTACGTAATCACTGCTCTAATTTTGCTATTTCAGCACCGTTAGAACCTATTGAACTCACGATTTCAGCATAATCGCTCTCACATACTAAAATAGATCATATTTTGTTTTGTGATCAGAAAAGATGATTTTTAGGGCCGTTTATTTTTCAAATATTCTTGTCGCTTTAAAATTTGTCATCCCGACCCTTGCACTCATTTAAAAACAATATGCCTACAGTCAATTTACGTAAAGTATTGTTTGTTTGGTGAATCACCCTTATAATTTTCTTTAGGCCCATGTTTGGCTTATTATTTTGTTCTGCTTGGGTATGATAAAATCCTTATTAGGTTATTTTGCGGTGAAACCGATTATATGTAGTCTCGGATTCTGTATTTGGCTCGGGCTGCGCCCTCGTCTGATACAGACTCCTCAACTATACTTTGTCTCCTCTAAAGTTGAAGGTGATTCATTAATGCCGTCTTTGCCTTAACCACTATCCCGTCCTCGATCGTGCCGCCCTTATTCGCGTGCCGACATTCTCTGATTCCAAGCATATCGCGCGCTTCATGTTGGCGCAACCATAAAAAGTCGCAGTGACTTCACCTTCAACTTAAGAAGACAAACTATAGATATAAGTATCCTTATCATCCCAAAACTCGCCTAATAACTAATAGTAATTAGAAACTGACCTGCTCTCCTAATCGCAATACCTAAAGGGACTTGGATTAACTGTCGAGCAAACAAAAAATAGCAACCCATCATTTTACTATTAAAAAATGGTGTTTTCGGCTTATTCACTTCAGAGTTGATTTAAAGATACATGAGGAGATTAATCCAGGAGAAGCGCCCCAATTTTTCCCGAACCCCATGTTTTTTTCCCATATTTGGAATGCTTACCATTCTTAGATCACACACCTGAAGTGAAGAAGCCAATATGCCGTCTTTTGTAGTAAGATGATGATTTAGTAGTTTTCTGTCGTGCCCGACTAAAGCAAGCCATGGTTTTCATGGGACGATTGAATTACGATAAGCAGGCAAGTTCAAAACAAGTTTGCGTTTGCTTTTGCACCTAGTTTTGTCCATAAACCTTCGAAACCGTTCTCGGTAGTGGCCTACAAACGATCCAGTGACATTTTTGAGAGAAATTTGGTGTGCCTACAAAAAATCTCCTCCGTGTCACTTTAAATACATTGATAAGCATTTATAAAAATTTAAAAAAAAAAACAACACAGTTTTTCGGGGTGTAATTTTTCCTGGAGTTTCGTGCTGGTTGTGTCACTTTGAGATTTCCCCAGGATATGTTGCGCCCTCAATTTTCTATCAAATTCGGGTTGTGGAACAATTAGCGACCCTGGGTCCTAGTGACCCCTGATGAATTCACGTCAGACTTGTACGGATAAACTGCAGAATATTCATTTATTCCATACAAGGCTTGAGGAATTCAGCGGGTCACTAGTACCCAGGGTCGCTAATGGTTTACAACCCATCAAATTGGTGTTTTTTTTTAATTTACATATTTAACACATTTCTCTTTGGCGAATGGGCATTTAGAGGGCATTATAACATAGAAATCACAACCTTGTTTATAAAAAACAAAAACCTTTTGGAATTGAGAAGTTGAGATGACGATCTCATTCATCATCACTCCTGGTTAATTGCGGTACCAATCAAATCGGTTTGTTACATATAAATAACTCATCTACGACGCAGCGGTCAATTGAATATCTCCACAATGACCTCCCGTGTGATTCCATGAGATACGCTCAACAAGACCTCCCGTATGACGTGTACTAGCAACAGGGCAAATTGCGCTTGGATAATCCGGGGCCTACAATGGACGATATTCTTTCGTTAAGGGCGGTCATTTAACAAAAATTGCTCTTTCCCAACCACAAAACTTGGCAACTACTGGGCGGAAGTACCATGACCAAAATGCGACCAAAAAGTAAAAATCACATAACAACATCATGGCCTTCGCAACCTGTACTCACCTATAATGTGCCTATTTGCCAGTGAGGTTATGTAAACAATCTTTTTTGTAAACATTCCAGTGAAGATTTCTTGTAAGCCATATCCAAGATTATTGCGGAGTGATTGCAAGTAAAATTTATGACAACTATGGGAAATATAACCCAGTCCGAAATAGCACTACAAATAATAAACAGCATTCCTTTACACTACTCCTTTATTTTTGTAACCTTATAAATGTGGATGCTTGAGTACGTATTATTGTTATTGTAATATTTTTGATTGGAGGGCAAATACCCGGAAACATACGCTCTCTTTCTCGAGTTTATTAGGTTGCGGCGTGATTAAGACATGAAGTATCGATAAAAATTGCGTGCATGGTCTCTATTGAGTACCTGAAAAGCTAGCAGTAATTCAGGTAATGCCCGTTATTTTTGACATGACGTTGAACAAACAACAATAATGGATGACCGTGATGATTCAGCGGACAAACCTCGAGTTCGAGTTAACAGACTACAATCCTTGTGGGATAACGTCATACCGACGATGCATAATAAGGACTCTAGAACTTATGGAGTCAAAACGTTGTGAAAACAGAAGGGAACGTGGCCCTTGCGGCCCACGAGGGAGCGCGTCTTCGGCACATCCCGCAGGCCGTTCACCAGCAGTCCGGGCCACCTACATACACAGCCGTACCCATCAAAGCCGTCCACTCGGCGATCGCTTCAGTTACTGAGGATGAGCTAAGCCGCATTGAGATGGAAAGCATGAGAAAAAACATGGACAACGACTGCGTGGGCAGTTCGTCTTCTTAAATAAAGTTAAAAACAAATGCACTTTCCGTTAAGATTAAACCAAAAATCGATGTCATAATACCCTCCCACGTCGTTACTTTCCAGTAACTAAAAACAAAACCACAATAAACCAGCGTCTGTCACTTGTGCGTGCACGTACAATACAGCGCACTTACATCCTTGGGGAATCCC
>JAMKCH010032810.1:0-42792 GCA_023653785.1 Ophioderma brevispina
GCCCAGAACGAAGATTTCAATCTGGGAACTCCCTGCAGAATTCTGGGAGAGTACAGCTCGGCATCAGTTATTTGAGTGCCTGCTAAGCTGGCCTATTTAATTTTTTTCTCATAGGGAAGAAAATCCGGTTTGGTACTTTGAAGGTGGTTGACCCAATCACAATCTTACCCTCACTTTACTCCATCAAATTGGATTTTGGTGGATCAAGAGAAGGCCTCATATTTTTGTCATTACCGTGAATTTAAGGTCTAGGAAATGTTTTTCTTTTTGAATGTTAAAATAATTAAACCACCAAATGTGGTCAACCACATAATTAACAACACTGTCCTTTAGGCTATGACCATTCCCCAAAATTTTGGCCACCGGTATCATTTTAGGCAATACTTCTAATGTATTTTTGGCAAGCGATACATCCCTAAGTTGGAAATATGTTGAATAGCATTGGCAGCAGTGGTGCTTTTTGTGTGTTAATCAGTGATTGTTCAAGATGGCCACCAAATGCTTTTGAACACATGTAGGGGTCTATCTGGCTCCGAGACCAAGAGGATGATTATTTTGGTTCTTATGACCATAGGCGTAAATCCCGGGGGGGATGGGGGGAGATATATCCCCCCAATATTTGGGATGAGGGGGGAATGGTTCATACGATCATCCCCCCCATGTTGATACCCCTTCACTGGGTTTTTGACAAAAATAACCTCAAATTTACCATATAGTTTAAAAATGGTAAATTTCCGCGCGCTTCGCGCGCAGTTTTGTTCTAATACAATTACATGCATCGATATTAGCTTCGAAATGGCAAATTTTAGCGCGCTTCGCGCGCAACAGTGTTAGTAATAGATCTTTTCAGCAAACCCCGTTCCATTCATAAATTTCATCAACCCCTCCCCCCCATGTCAAACATAAATTTACGCCACTGTCTTTGACTTGTTAAGTGGGTAGAGATTTCATTTCTGTCCCATAGGTTTACTATAACACATATTGAATCCAAGAGTGTGATAGTAAAATTATATCATGAGGTAAAATTTTTACTTTTCTATTTCACGAGGCGAAGCCGAGTGAATGGACCATTCAAAATTTGACCGAATGATATAATTTTACTATTGCACGAACTTAGGCAGTCCAATAATTTGTTTTTATATCATGATTCACCGGTTTTTTTCACGCCATGTGATAGTAAAAACTATCACATTTCTCAAATCACATACAATCATGGTATAATTAACAGTATTCCTTTATGTGCAAATCCAGATGGACGCCAAATGGTTCTATGGCAAGCTCTTAGAGCGTTGGAAATAAGATGCTAATGAGGTCTGTTTCTCTGCAACTGGGTTGACCAGCCTGGACTGAGGTTAACAGACTGCGGCATACTGCTTCCTCATCTTTTTTTTTCGGGCTTCTTGGCTGCTGTAGATCAGCATGGTGGAGTTCAGATTTGGGTCCCTGTTCTTCTCACAAACTGTCCGCGCATGCAGTACTCGACAGGTATGTAGTCTCTCTGATAGCTCTTGGTTGGCAGACTAAACGTCTGTGCCTCCAGGAGTTTGAGTGTCATGGTTCACTGTGACCTCAGTAGTCTGATCTACGGGGATCCGGCCAAAGGGGTTGTTGCTGGAATCTGGACGGAGAATGACCCTTCCTTGAAGGCCTTATGCAGGGTTATATTCCAGTGGATTTGTCATCTGGAGTGTGCGGAAAGTACAACATGGCATTCACTTTGTCAATGCAAAGCACCATGGGATCATAGCTCTTAAGCACTGAGGTGCAAATCCCAGTTTCCCTCACGAGAAGCACACAGAGGCCAAGTACACATCCTCTATCATGTCTATGTCGACAAAACCTCCAGTATCCTGATAACTCTCCATTGTTAGACGCAGGTGTTCTAGGAAGTCTCTCCACAGGATTATCAACTCAGTTAAGAGTGGGCTTTGGAGGAGATTGTTAAAGTTCTGTTGACTCCAATCATCAGCCATGATATTGGACCTGATCTAAGAATGACTGGATCACAGCCAACCTTTCTCATGAATGTTCCCACCCATTCTTGAACTCTGCCTATACCAGTCCTCATCAGTACCTCATAGATGCACTTGTGGACCTCTGACTGCACGATTATATTTTTACCATCAAGCGACACTATCGATGGATCCCTCACCCCTATCCCAGCTTCTATGCAGATGTCCTTTATACCAGGCATCAGCATCCCTCCCGGAATCGGTTTTCCTGGGATAACTAATGTTGTTTCATGATGGTGTGGAATGTTCCCATTCTAAACACAATGTTGGAAAAACGCTCCTTGTGCTTCCAGGCAATTTCAACGGCTTTTGCATAGAGCCTGATCCCTGACTACCAAACATTGTTTCCAGACCCATTTTCTTTCTAAGATTCGTTCTGATTGTTTGAGGATTTCAAACACGATGGTCAACTCTGTGCTGGTGCATTGCATGGTTGTCAGGTACCCCAACAACAATCTTCTGATATGAATTATTATCCCTGGTTTCCTGATATTAAACCACCCGCTTATGATTGTTTGCGGTTCTCTGAACATGCTTGTCCCTTGCAAGGATCCAAACCGTTCTTTATCGGCAGGCAACCTGAGCCCTTTCCTTGACTTCTTGGACAACGGTTCCTCTTGTTAAGAGAGGCCATGTGGGGCTACACGGCACTGGCTACATAAGCTTCCAAATCTGTTGGTGCTCAATGTTTACCGATCTTTGCTTCGGTTTCTCAATTTGTGGAAGTCTCATTTCGTGGGAATATATGCGCCATACGACCTTGGCCTCTACCTCGCTCATTCCATTTACTCGATGTGACGTACCCTTTCCAGTGAGAGTCTCCTCAAGTCTATCTATATTGTCCCATGTAAATTGGTGAATGCATGATGCCTTATTGAATGGAACACAACCCCTTTGGTTCGACACCCATTGCTACTTTTGGAGACATAGAGCAGTATCGTTCCTCTTCCAACTGAGTGTAAGACACTCCATGACCAAACTTGTTCAGTGTCCTGATGCTCTCAGTGTTTCCATTTAGTTTTTAACACCGCTAAGGAAGTACGTAGCATTGTTGTTGGAGGTTGTAATGTTGCCACTTTGTCACAAACCAGAGCGTAATTTATGTCCTGGCTAAATGACTGAACCACGTATGCCACCCAGTGTGACTGAGTTTTTGATTAAGGATTTCCAGTGAGAAGCCCAACGAGAAAGCGCTCTAGATGATTTGGTATCGGGATATGAGCACATATACATCAGCTGGATGGTATCGGCCAGGGAGTTGGGTTTCATGCCCTGAGTTTGACAGCTGATCGGATCTGTGACGAATGTTTGATCTAATGACTTGATGGAACTGCCGGGACTGTGGGCTTCCATACTCTCAGCTCCCTTTGTAGAAGTTGATTTTCCACTACACCATCTTTAATGCCACATTGTCATGAACCATCAGCACCTTTCGTTTGCATCTGGAAATATATGTACTGAACCTCCAACTCGGATTCCAGTCTCCTGGAATATGCGTTCCTAGTTGACTCTTTCCAGGGATACTCCACTAGATACCACGAATAATTCCAGTTTTGTGGTCAAAGCATGACTGTTACGATCTTCTTGTTTAGAATTAGATCTTTCTGATGTTTTCAAAGAGGTCTGCATAAGCTCTTCCATCAGATCGCTTCATTCTCTTTCTCATTCATAGGTTTCAATCTGGTGGTAATTCCCTATGCATGACACATGATCATGTGCTTTTGCGGCAACTATGTACTCTGTGGTTTATGCTAGCACTTTCCATCTCCTTTTTCATTGCGCACTCTCGAATGTCTTATCTGCCATCAGTTGTAAACAGTTTGTGTAAGCTTTTCACGTGTCCTTGGAGTTTCTTTTAGGAACTTGACTTGTTACAGAAAATGCAATTGGGTCATACACTCTTGTTTCAGATTATGACTTCCTGGATGTCCTTTTGTTACAACTACTAACTAGCCTCATCTTTGTGTTTCATCTGCTTCCTTTTCAGAGTCTCCAAATCTCTCTTCATGTGAAAAGGCTTCTGCATTGTCGGTGATAGAAATTTGTTTGGTACTTTCTTTTTCTCCAAGTTGTTTTTCAATGTCTAGAATTCGGGGCTTGTGATCTCACTTACGCTCAAGCTTCAAGTATAGGCCCCATGAGTCATAGCTTTGAGGACTGAACTAATGTTTCTTCTTCCTTAGATGAGGAAATTTAGATACACTGTCCTTGTGATTGGGTTTTTCCAGTCTGAACGAAAAGGGACTTTACTTGGTATTTGTCTACCTCTAACTTCTAAGTTCTATGTCTTGTCTACTTCTCCTTCTAAGTCTATTGTTAATTGAAAATGGAAAGAAATCATATCAACATTGCTGCTGAAAGTTCACTGAGTCACCGGTCCAGTAACCTCTGAGGAAGAACTATGCCCCATTGTGGGGATTTTGAGATATGCACACCTAGATGTGGACGATATATTAGCTATAGAGCTAGAAACATTCCTCAACCTTCATTTTTACACTTTATTTCTTATAAATGTTGTGCTTCATTCAATAAACTTAGTTATTTAGTTGGGGATCACTAAATCATTATCCTACCTTTAGATTTGTGGCCTTTATATGTATGGCGGCTGCCATTTTGGCAGCCATCCTTGATTTCAATATTGATGCAGGATTAAACATTTAGGTTAAATATGGTATGGATATGACATCTTTCCCACGATATCTAGTTTATAAACACCCAGCTTACTCATCTTAACCTCCTTCAGGAGTAAACGTACGGCCAACATTTTACATGGGAGCAGCAGCCATTTTGGGGGGGACGGCCATTGTGGATTTCACTAGATGAACGATTCGAAATTGAAGGTCAAAATTAAAGCTTGGACCCCTACAACCTGGTTGAAAACATCAACCTTACTGTCTCAACTCTATATACAGCTTAAATGTGCCACACCATTGTGATATTAATCAGTTGAAGATTGGACGGCATTTGAAAAGAGGGTGAGAACACACAAAGCTACCACCACCGCTGGAAGCTATCACATATTTTTCTACTCTAGGGGTGCATACCATTGCCAAAAATCATATGAGCCTTACTGCCCTCTATGATACCTAAAACCGTATGGCTCATGGACTATGGCCAATTAATGGCTGGACCGATCCAGTCATATTTCTAATCAAATATATTTTGTATAGCTCTCCTGGATGGAGAACATATGGAAAAGCTCACTCTGATCGTGAACTTGCGAGTTCACTCCGGGAGCCTCCCAACCGAATCCGGGAGAGTTGGCAGCTATCATCAGGTTTTCCAGTACCAGATAGTTTGGCTTGTTGTTCTCTAGGTCATAGGACCACTGTGGATAAGTGAAAGTGTTCCAAAACCAAATATTCTGTGTTTTGTCAAATTTTACATTTTTTTTCTTCAAATTTTACCACAGAGTAACATGACCTTGGTGAGGGTATCTTGCCCTTAAGTTTATTTTGTATGTGGCACTTCCTTTTTTTTAATCATTGCAAATATCAAAAAAATTAACAAAAAAATTCTATCAGAAAAAATGCCGGCAGAGCAGAAAGCCTGTCATCAACAATAGCCTGGAGCTGAAAATAGCCCAAAGATATGTACCACTAATTACAAGTAGGCATCTGGGGTCAATAAGACCGAGTAGCCCAGGTAAAGCTTCCACAACCCAGGTTATTTTCAGATACCTCATCAGGCATGAGGAAACTTCTTATTTTAGACTGGCTGTTTGGCCAAGTAAAATAATTATTGGCTTCTCTTCCTAACTTTTTCAAAAAGGAGGATGTGGGCAATTTTTTCTCTTCCACAACACAGTTTTATACAGTTGTAAAAAGGCTGGACTTGGCATAAGTCTAAGCATTCAGTATATTAACATACTGAATGCTTAGACTTATGCCAAGTCCAAGAATTTAATGACATTTTAAAACATGCAAAATATGGTTTTGAGACTACCAACCGAAGTGATTTTAAAAAGACAAGGGAAAGTGAAAAACAATTATATCCTTAGGGTTGGATGAGTGGCAATGGCGTCATGCCCAATCTTGTTATCATGAAATGTTAGTATTAGTCAAAGAAAATATGCATGTCAAATTTAATTTTTCCAAAAAGGCATTTTGGAGAATTTCACACCTTATGCATTTGCAAATTCCCATAGCTTTGTACATGGACGGATTTAAGCAGTATAGAAAATGGAGCAAAATGGGCCAATTTGTGAAAAATTACATATTTTATTGATTTTTGTCCTCTAAGTAATTGATCAGTTATAAGATTGTGGGTTGTGTTTTGTTAATGTTAGAGAAATTATCAAACCCCCCTATAGTTTTTTTTTTAATTTTTCTGTGTGTCATCTAAAACGACGAACAAGTAGTTGCAACACTAGTACTATTCTGTTTTTGGTTGATTATATCTAGAAATACTGAAGTTACAGCTTCTCACAATTTTTCTTAGAACTACAACTCGCTTGCTCATAAATAAGTTGTCATATGAAAGGAAATCAAATTTAGAAAATTATCATGTTAGATATTACAGATTGAGTGTATTTTAATCCTTAGAGCACTAATGGCAACTAGAGTCGCCATTGAAGATTTCTATTTGTCAATTTCTGTTTCAAAACGTCAAAACCTTCATTTTTCTGGGCACATTCACAATCAGCATGAACAATGAGTCAAAACAAGCCTAGTCTTTGTTGGTGTTTTTAGATGGCTTCCAAATCACCTGCAAACATTTGAAAGGCCATCTCTAAAGCCACTGACTTATGTGTTCTAACATTTACAGAAGTAGCCAGGGTCGAAAGCATTAAAAACGATGTTTTTCATCTCCCCTAATTTTTTTTTACCCTAAAATCATTTTCCCCAGTATTAAACACTGGATTAAAAAGGCCAATATGAGATTTTAGGTGTTTTGTTTATAAACACATGCCTGAAGTTATAGCTTATAAAAGCACCTTCCACCTTGGCTGGGAAAAAATATTTAATGAAAAAATTAGGGAATTAAAAAAACCATTAAAACAAATCATATATCTTATTGAAACTCCACAGATATGTGGAGTAAATTCAATCCTAGCTGTAGTCAAATTTGGACTAAATTGATTTAGAGGATTTGCTTTTTACATTTATTTTTTTCTGTAAGACCATTTGATCCGATGAACCTAACTTCAATGCTAAGATAGAACTCTGAACAGACCAATTTTATTGGTTATATATAGGGTTATATGATGTATTTAACCAATCAGAGACAGGGTAAGAAAAGCTTGAAGGTTTATACAGATATAGGTCTATTTTGATTGGTTACTCGGAGGTTATATCATGTTATATCGTGTAATGAGCCAATCAGAGATACCGTAAGGAAGGTGGTAGACCTCAGGGGATAAACTTTATTGTTTGGTTCTAGCAGAGCATAATGCATTAAAATGCAGGATTTTTTGGCCTCGTCCTCCACAATTGATCCAATACCGAACATTTTTTTTTTACATAGACCAGAAGTTCACAAACAATGCATCATTCCCCCATTTGGTATTACAAGTTTAAAATGTGGAGTTCACAATATTCCATTAGGAATTGACGTAAATGTTTAATTTCCCAAAAATTAACCACCACTGAAAAATACATAAAGTGTATAGCAGTTGGAGCACTGATTTGCCGATGTGTTTATACACCTCAACTTATCTCTAATTTCTGATCAAGCTATATTTTATCAAATATTGGCCAACATTTTGATCTCTATTCCTGTATCAACATTTACATTTCCGTACAAATAGTTATCTTTCAAGTAGCACACATTTAATACGTCAATACATAGTTCGATGCCCTGCAGAAACACATAACTCTCAGCAGAGGGCGGCCAAGAAATTCCAATTTCAGACGTCGCCATTGGTTTAACACGTAAAAGCGTAATCTCAAGGAAGAATTCTGAATTTTTTATATGTTGTTAAGGAATATTTTCTTATTCCAAAACCGTTGGAGTTGAAGAATCAACTCCACTGGAAGGGTTATTTCTGCATTTTTTTCATTAATAACGAACGAGGACGAGGTCATGTGTGAGTCATGGGAACACCCATGACTGACCCACATCAAAGCACCCAAATTAGTTTGTGGTTTGCACTCTGTATTGCTGTAATTTCTTTTGACATATTTGGTGAGTTGCTATAATGAATGAGGCTTGGCCGCCACCGCCTGTTAACTCTATGACACAGTTGATGAACCTCCTGAGCACTACCTTTCATAGAGCATCTCTGATTGGATAATTTCATAATATATTCATTCCAATAACCAGTTGAAATGCAGCTTCCAAATAATTAAGCCCCAGCCTTTTCAGCCCTACCACCATGTTGCTGATTGGATCAAAAGTTCATTTAAAGGTGCAACGAGAGATTTTGAGACACCAAAATATTGTGTCACAATAGTAATTTTATATACATTAGACACAAATACCAGAGGTGAGCGGTTGCTGCATTTCTGCTCAGCAAATAACCTCCAAATAACCAACACCTGCTACAAGCAATCAAAAGATAAACGACAATGGACGTGGGAATCTCCAGATGGTAAGACCAAAAACAAAATTGACTACATCCTGATAAACCACAGATGAAAATGCCGTGTCACAAACTGCAGAAGTTTCCCAAGTGCAGACATAGGCTCAGACCATCAACTAGTATTGGCCAACGTCACATTGAAACTCAAAGTGAAAAAGTCACAGCTTAAACCAAACGCTTTGATACAGAAAAACTTAAAGATCCAGCTATAAGAGAAAGATACAAAATTGCAATTGGTGGGAAATTTGAAGCCCTCATAGGACTCAAGGACACAGATCTTGAGTTGAGGCATCCTGGAGGCAACAAAGAAGGCCTTCACAAAACATCAAAAGATATTCTGGGATTCACAAAACCACAGCATCAAAAACAATAAGGATTAACGAGGAAGCCAACCACAAAGATCAGTGTGTTAAAGCAAAACAGGCGACATCCTAATGGAGGAAATAAGATCAAAGGACTATGCGAAAAGAAAACTACCAGAACTATACAACATCAGACCCCAGTAAACGAGACATCCTCCAAAAGGGTCATAAACTGAGATCAGGACGAGCACCACTCTGAGAGAAGAAGTAGCCCAGGCGGGTAAACAAATGAAAGGACAAAGGAAGGTCACCAGGATATGAAAGCAGCTGGCGAAATGGGGATTGATGTCCTAAAAGCTGTGCATTAAGATCTGGAATAGTGAGACATTCCCGCAAGGACGGGGCAGGGCAATAATAGTCCCCATTTCAAGAAAATGATAAGTTTGACTGCCCTGCAAACTTAGAGGTTATAAGTCTTCTCTTCTCACGCTTGCAAAAGTAAGACTAGTATCCTACGCTCCCGCATCAAAAGAGATCGATGAAAATCATCACTGAAGCGCAGCAGGATTCAGAGCCAACAAGAAGCCACAGTTGACCAAAAATATGCTCCTTAGACAAATTTAGACAAATACAAAGAAGTGACACCAACCTATACTGTTGCACATAGACTTCCAGAAAGCCTTCGACACTGTCCTGGCAAGAAGTGTCTGGAGATTCTATTGACTATTTGGGTTTCCCAAGAAAATCATCCAACCTACTCCAAATCACTCTATGCAGTATCCAAAAGTAGTGTGAGAGTAAACGACACCACCTGACAGACCTGGTTTACCACCCGCGTAGAGTTGGACATGGTTTCAGAATGACTGAGGTTTTAGTGCCAAAGTGTGAAAAAATTCATTTCTGGCAAAAATAACCATGTTTAATTTTACAGATGTCTTTTCTAGGGTAATGATTCGTTAAATATGATTTTTATCAAAAATCCCTTGTATCATACACCATTTTGCTATAATAAAAATATTGCATTTGTGGCAATAATTTTGTCCGAAAATCACACTTTTCGGGGACAAAATTTTCACCTAACAACTTAATATTACAGAGTCTACCATATTACATAATATGACCCTTTATATGTTAATATTCCGTTAAGGGAGTAACTTATGGATTCAAGTATTGTGTTTATCAATCATTTCATAATTTGCACACCAAGAACAATTCAAATTTGACATGTCCGTGACAAAATGACATTCAAAATTTAGCATTTCGAACAAAAATTTTGCTTTACCCAATCACATCTCTGGAAAGGATAGGGTCTACAGGATGGTTTGCCTGTCAGTTAGCAGAATTTAATAAGCTTTGAAATGATACCTACGGGCTTCAATTTCAAGTATAGGAATTATTCCAAAATAACAAAATGTTTCCCCTACCCCTTGATTTTTCCAGTGCGTTTGAAAAAAATATTGTTGTCTATTAAAATTGGAACTACGAGAAAACTTAAAAGAGCTATAGGCTTGAAAATTGAATGGGATTATGCCCCCAAAGCAGTCCCTACATAGTTATGGTATAACTTTTTTTCACCCTGTCTAAAATTTGAGAATTTTTTTGTATTCAATTTGCGGAATCCAATTTTCACCTAAAAATCGGCACTTCGAGAACCCGTTGAAAAAAAAAAACGAAAAGCGGGACATTGTTGAAAGTTAATCGATAGGCCCAAAGCACATTCCCACAAGAATATAGTTAATAAAGTTTTGTCAAACTGAAAAATATGTAGAGAAAAGAACAATTTTTTTTATCAAAGCAAGATGCACTTATCAGCAAAACCAAGGTTTCTATGGGACTGGATTGCGCAATACCCCAACAAAATGCGATATCTCGGAAAGCAACCAACATTTTGCATTTTTGACTTCAGATTTGGATTCTACACAAAAATTTAACATAGAAAAACTGTTTTGTTCATTGTTTAAGCCTTCATATTTTTTACACTTTTGGCAGTAAAAACTAGGTCGAATCTGAAACCATGTCTTAGACAGGGATTGGCCTACAGGCTGTCCAAAAAAATGTTAACAATCGAACGACGGAATTTTGTATGCAGGGGTCTTTGTTGGTATCCTCTTCAGCCAATAAAATAAGCTTAATTTGCCATTTATTTCATTCCATATTGCTAATCAATTATGAGAGGCAAAGCAACTTGGGTCCGATTTCGCCTAGAACACTTGGAATGCATGATGCACATGGAATACACGGGCTTCATAGCACATCTTCGTTCCATCTAAAAAGAAAACAAATAGATTTTGCAGGTTTTTCTATTAAACAAGACTTGAGATTCCTGCCCAGTGTTTTACCAAAACGTTCATCGTTGGATCTACCACATATGACCTCTTCTAACAAGAGGAATGTTGGCTTGAGTTTTTGCCATTTGGTCCGTGGATCGTTATGGCTGCCACTGGGGCCTATTTCCAACTAGGCCTGAGTCATCAGTCGTAGGCTTAGTATCAGAAGTTTCTCTTTCTTTTTTGTTTACTTTCGTGTTTGTTGTTTATTCTGCCTATAAAATCATAGGATTTTTGGGAGGGACTGTGAATACAATGAGGAAGTGTTTAGTTTAATTGCTTTGGTTGACATTCTGGGTAATTTTGAGTGATTTGATAGGGCTAATTCTTGTTATGATGAAAGTGAACTAACTGATTAATATTTGAAACATGCAAAGTAGTGCTGATCATAAAGACAATTATCACACTTTATGACAATAATGAAGTTCAGAAGGGATTGTCAATATATTCAATATGTTCAATTGTCAATCAATAATACAATCAATAACTCAACTTTGAGTATGTTACAAAATATGTTTCACACAATCTTACAAATGTAACTATTGCAAATCGGACCAATCCGAATTTGTACTCTCCTTTTAAATGAAGCATATCTTTTGTTCTACATATCGCATTGAAATGAAATAAACGGCAAATAAAAGCTTATTTAGTAAGCTTTAAGAACATACCAAACAATTATCCATGCGTACTTTAGTTTTGCACATAATACCTGTGTCTCGAGTGTTAACATTTTTTTGGGACAGCCTGTATATCACCCCAACTCTTTAACATCTTGCTAGAGATGGTCATGCTCCAAGCACTGGAAGAGGTAGAAATAGGAGCATCTATCCAGGGTCATATCATCAACAACCTTCGCTTCGCAGATGACATTGTACTCATCGCCGAATCCAGTCAGGAACTTCAAACACTAGTAATAGTAAACAAAGTATACACATCAAGTACCAATATGGGACTAAAAATCAACATAACAAAAACCAAGGTCCAAGTTATTGGACGCCAAACTCATCCAATCAACATCAAAATAGGATCGAACAACTTGGAACAGGTCAGCACATTTGTCTACCTGGGTGGAGTCATAAGTGACTCAGCAACATCTGAAGGAGACATAAAACGTAGAATTGGCCTGGCGATGGGAGTAATGCAAAAACTCCATAACATCTGGAGAGCTACAGATATCAGCCTGAACACCAAAATGGAGCTGTACAGGATTCTGATCCTCTCCGTCGCCACCTATGGATCTGAAACTTGGACTCTCAAGAAAAACGACACCAATCGCCTGAGGGTCTTTGAGATGTCCTGCCTCCGAAGGATATTAGGTGTGTCCAGAAAGGATAGAATCAGGAATGAGATCATTAAATCAAGAGCAGGTATCACGTTGGATATAGTGGAGATCATACGAAAGAAGAGGCTATCCTACTTTGGGCATATCAAAAGGATGCCTAACTCCAGATATCCTAAGATCACACTGGAAGGTTCGGTAGATGGTATCAGACCTCGCGGACATCCACCCCTGCGTTGGATTGACACCATACAAGTTGACTGTAGTGCCAGAGGAGTCACTCAACAACAGAAGCGGGGCCCGAAATTGGCCTCAAGACCGCAAACCTGAGGGACAATTAATCATGCATCAGCAGCCATTCTAGGAACAACCTGAGAAGGAAGGCCCCTACTACACGTAAATACATTTAGAACACTCAATAGATTTCTACCTTGTTTGGCGACAATGTCATAAAAGAGAGAAAAGGGATTTGATTTGCTTATACTTCAATATAACACATAGGCTGACATATGTGTATATTTCCGGGTTGATTTCCCCTCCTTATGAAATTTAGAAATTTCACAATTTTTGTACCAAGAAACATTCTCATGTTAATCCTTTAAGATGGGGATAATTTTTGATGGAAGCTTTACATTTTGGGAAACTGATATGGCAATCTCTCATTGCCAACCTTTTAAGAAGGTCTATGGCCCATCCCCAGAACCCATATTTTACCAGTATGGTTAGATATTGGTGTCCTTAAAAAGCAAACTTTTTTTTTCTCCTTACCCCTGTGACAATCTTACGGCTCAGTAAAAGTGTTTGGGTTTGGATGTTATGAGTGAAAAAAATGTGCCCCATTTGGGTCGACCAATAGTAAATTTTCAGAGTACTCAGTGGGCCTATAAAATCACATTTTTAACCAGTTTGGCATCAAAACGGAAATGAAATATTCTTTTGCAATTTACAGATGGGGAGATTTGGGGTCAGGTCATTCACGTCCAGATGAAAAAATTACATACTAAAATATGGTCATCCCTCTTTTAAGTTCCATTGTGCCCAATGGGCAGATACCCTAAAAAATAATTTGGCCCCTTACTCAGAAGAATTAAGTAAATTGCGGTAAACCGGTTGCCTTAAAATTAAAGACACTATCAGTGATTCACGCGAAAGAGTCAAAATATTTGAAATTTGCAGGATTAACTTAAAAGTGAAGGATAAGTCTGTAGAAGTTATTTTTTGCAATAAGGGAAGAAAACGGCAGTATTCAAAGACACAAATCTCCAATCAGTTGCATGTTTTTGTAAGTGTCTGTATGGACAGTAATGACTACAATATCCAATTCTGTCCTACTGTCCAATTCGCGTGCGTATCTCTGTAAGTGAACTGCGCTTACATGCAATCCAACGGTCAATTAAGGCAACTGGATGACCACAATTTACTTAATTTTTCTGAGTAATGTGACAAATTATTTTTTGAGTGTAGTACCCTGCTAAGTAGAATCTGCATTTGAGCTGATGCCATAGAGGGCAGCATACTGATATTGTGCACTAAGTCCATTAGCTGACATCCTTGAAATACAACCAACATACTAATTATGTTTTTACCAAATTCTTACAATAATCACAAATAATTTCCTGGAATATAGGGTTTATTAGGTGTAATGAGAAAATTACGTCAGGTAGTGAACATGAAGGGATTCTCCTAAAAATTAATCTTTTCATTAGAAACCTAATCCTTACAATAATCACAAATGATATGAAGGATATATTTGCAGTAGTGGGAAAAGACACACACACACACACACACACACACACACACACACACACACACACACATGCATACACACACACACACACACACACACACACACACACACACACACACACACACACACACACACACACGTCTCATTTAACCAGACTAAAATTAGAAACTCTTTGAATGCAGAATCATGTCATGACGTCACCCTTGAACTTGAGAACGAACAGAGTATAGTTATGCTTTGGCTTGTTCAATCCAGAGATGTAACAGAGGAATAGTCCCAATTCCTGAAAATCCAAAATTTGAACCGATAAGGCGGCCAAATTTTAGAGTAGCATCCGGTGAAGCTCCGGGGAACGTATTTTCTTACATGATTTTAGGGTATAAAACCTTGTCTCTAAAATAAATTGGTATGTAAAACTTGGGTTCTTGATGGAGTTTTACGTTTATCATAACAATTTGATCTCCAAAATTTAAAAAAAAAAAAAAATACATTTCCGGCCAAAAATCCAAAAATTTCCAGAAAAGTTACATCTCTGTAAGTCACATGCTCACTGCTCCTGGCAAATCAGGTTAAACAGTAATGTCAGCATCATCGGTGCTCTTGCTTCTATCAGGTTTGATTTGGGCCCAAGTTTTTGAGTGCAAAAACAACCCTCTTCCAGCTTTTTACAGTAAAAAAATCCACACAAATGTATGCTTGAAATGTTGAAAATCAAAGCTCCATGTACTGCTACAGTGATCACTCTGTTTGGTAAGGCAAATGTTATGAGGAATTAGTCAAAAACACATTATGTTTTATAAATCATTTAACTGAGGCCTGATTTCCTTTCCAATGTTGACTGAAACATATGCATTTTCCTTCTTGAGAAGTGAAATGCCCCAAAATACAAATAACACCCCTAAAAGAGAAATGGACCGTCCCTCCCAGTGACCCCAGGTCACACACTGTCGGCCATTGCTCCTCCTTAGCTCCGTTTTGGCCCAAGCCCACACGGACGCAAGAACTATTATGTTGTGGGGCAGGGACGGAGTGGGAAGTCAACATTGGAAAGGAAATCAGGCCTCAGTTAAATGATTTATATAACATAATGTGTTTTTGACTAAATCATAACACTGAGCTGATTTCCTTTACACCAATGTTGACTGAAACATATGCATTAACCTACGTTGAATGAATATTTTCAATCAACACCAGACTAGTTCCTACTAGTCGGAGGTGAAACATAAAAGTTTCAGAGCGCGGCTCAACGGATGCAGCCAAAGGATGGGACGGAGACACCAAAACAAAGACACATATGATGGACATCAAGGATGCACTTATAAATTTTGAAATCGGACACATAGATGCTCACCTGAGATACGGAATATTCCGGGGCGAGTGTCATGGACGGCAACTTAGGTATGTGGATGTTTTGGTAGATTAGTGTTGTTTCTGCCGAAGACCCGCCCTCGCAAACGCTTTCTTGTTGGCGTTTCTACATTTCTGTGTACAACAATGCCGGACGAACACGTTGTTGGAGCCTTCCCCGACACTGCTTGGCAATTTCTCTGCAATTGAGATTTCGCGGTGGTAGGAGGGCCCAGGGAAGGTGATATTACGAAGCAGAATGAGCCCGGCCCTTGAGGGACCCGCCACCGCAGACCTTAATCCGTTAGATAACCCGCTGGGAATCCATCTGGCTAAGCGTCGTCTTTGAACGCTGGACCGGTAGGGCCGCATGAGTGAGAACAGACACCCGTCGTCGTGCCCTCGGGTTAGTAGAAGCGTTTGGACGCTTATAGTACTCTCCAGGACCCGAACAGGGGACCCACAACGTTAGGGTCCTCTCCGCACTGACGACCTGGTTGGGCGATCCCGGGTAGGATTATGGGTCGAGTGCTAAAAAGGAAACTGGCTCTTTCTTGTCGGTGGCCAGAAAATCAGCCCGCCTGAGAAACAACTTACCCTGTCCGGAGAACTCTGATGCTTAGAACTGATATGTTTTTAAATCTTAGAGCTCGTTCCCCGAGGCAATTGCTCCATGAATAGGCTGTCTGAGAGTGTACATCTTAAGCGTCAACGGTCCTGCATCGGTTCCAACTGCGGCTTAGTCTTTTAATATTCAAGACGGTAAATTAAGTCCCAAGGAGGACCACCCACCTTCCTGTCTGGGTCTATGTGTCGTTCACTCCAAAGGAGACAGATTGTGACCCATCATCGTTGAATGGTAGAAGACCCGGCTCAAAACCCTGTGATAGCAAGGATGGCGGCCTTATATTCTTCTTCTGACGGTACATAGTCTCAATGCCACAGTCGAAGACGTTCGGTGGAGGAAGTCTTCGATCTTCTGGCTCAGTATCCTCTCGTCGGAGAGACTCTCCGTCGCTCACAAAGGGCCGGGACCACCGGAAGTAGGTGTCCAGAGACGCTTACTGTGAAGCGTCCATCTGGTGATCTCCTTCTCGCTGCTGATATGAGCGAGGCAATACCCTCTGCTGCGAAAGCCACTATCTCGTCGTTCGGCATCGTTGCCGAATAATGGCCACGCAGTCACGCCAGAGTGTCTCTATATCGATAGACTGGCGCTCCCCCTGTCCGGAAGTGATATTAGATCCGGCCGGATTGGGAGTCGCTTGCGTAAGCCACAAGACTATCTACCATTGGCCGAAACCAAAGCTGTTTCGGCCAGAAGGGAGAATGAGTATGAACCCGCCTTCCTCCCGCCCGATTTTTCGACACTACATTTGGAGATCGGAATCGGTTGTGGATCTGTGGCGACGGGCCTTAGAGTACAGCCAAGTCCGTCCAGGTACATGCAGGAGGTTGACCCCCTGCCCCGCCTGAGGTAATGCGCCCACACTTTATGTCCGGGTCCACAAAAGTGAAAAGCCCCCTGGTGGAAGTGAGAAATCCGAAGTAGGAGGACACGTCCACATCGTACACTTGCCCTTGGATTTGAAACCTGAGCAGCCGACGGTCGGATTGTGAACTGGGCCGTTAGGTGGCGTCTCTTTCACAGGTCCGAAGGAAGTACTCCCAGCCTCCCCTTCAAGGGACAATAAAGGCGCCGACACCACGTGAGAGTTTCCATCCTGAACCTTTTCGCAGAGGTCTTGATGAACATTGTTCATCAGCGTTCAGGTTCAGATGGGACGCCAGTCTTCTGTCTTCTTGGGAGTCAAAGCAAGGTCGACCAAACCCTGTGTAAGGGGGGTCATACCGGTGAGACAAGCGCCCTTGCGCCAGTAGAGGCGAGACCCCGCTCCGCGATAAGAACCACTTGTCCTTCGTCTTCCGGCCGGAAGCCGGGGTAGTATCTCGGCGGTAAGTCGTGAGGGGGTACCGCCAAAGCAAGTAAATTACTATCTGAGTTACCCGGCGAGGACCAGCTTATCCAAGTCCAGGCCACGCTCATATGAACCGGCAAGTTGCGTGAGATAGGAATTGCTGGTCCATTCCCAGCTCACTAACGAGAGTAAGCGTTACGTGCACCTCCCACCTTAGTTTGTGATGTACATGGCCCAACCCTCCCTGAAGAAGATACGCCGCTTCCGCGCATGTGTCCCTCATCTCCTTAACCCCTCTTCTCCCCATTCCTGCGCGCCTTTCTTATTGGAGGGGGGCGAGTCCTTCGTCCTGGCCCCGGGCTTCTGAGAAGAACGGCGGGTGCAGCGTGCACTCTTGGGTGTTGCTGAGGAATCCTTGTGCCGGTCAACCCCCCTTACGCCTTACTTGACTTTGCGCACGACCAGAAGAAGACAGCGAGAAACACTTAGAAAGACCCTTTTTTTGTCTTTCTTCTTCTTGGCCGAAACAAGAAATCTCGCGGTATGAGATCTTCGTCCTGGGCTCCTTAAGTAGCCCCTGCCTGACTCGACCGCTTCACCGCTGGGCCAAAGCAGGGTATTCCCCCGAATGTCCTCCGAAGAGAACTCTCGTGTCTCCCGGCTTGGTCTTCGAGACCCTCCGAAGCGATTCGGAGCTCAGGGAATGGAGTGAGTAGCAGGCGTTCTCGCTGGAGGACGCGCGTAGTGGTCTCATCAGGCGATGTGCCAAGGGGGCCATCTGAAACCTCTTGTCTGTCCTGCCTAGTCACTTGAGCGAATGCCAGGACCGTAACCGTCATCAGATTTCTCCGGAGAAGGCAGCTCCAATCCTCGCCAACTAAGGACCTGAGGTCTGGGCGAGCTACCATGGCGATCTTTCTGCGGTCCTTCTGGCGCATATCCCGACCGCTTTCCAGTAGCCGACCACATCTGATGGAAGGGTCAACGTTGAACACTTTTTGGTGGAATTAACAGAAGACCGAGGATTCAGCTTTCCCCACTTCCCCTCCCTGTCCTCAACCTGCTTCTCCTCCAGTCGCTGTTCAAGGCAAGCCGAGCTTGTCCGGCAGCCCTGCTTAGCACGGCAGTAGTGCACGCGGGAAGAGAATCTACCTCCTCCTGCTCCGGAGCAACCGATTGCCGAGACGGGTCCAGAGGATCAACACCGACGGGGTGAGAGTGCCTTCCGAGCCCGGAAGTCTCCCTCACTGGCGCTGTCTTCCGAAACGTCGGCAGTCTGCGGCTGGTAAGAGCTCCTGAGAGGACAGCACAGCCGAATGAGCAGGAAGAGGGGAGGGGTCAGGTGGAGCCAGCCTGGGCGGCAAACAACACCAAGACCTCCCGCGGTGGACCCCCGGGCCACTGGCACTGCACTGTACAGCCTGGCCTGTAGCCCGGCTGAATCCATCGCTGCCCCGACAGTTACTACTGGCCGAGAAGTGCGTGTGAGACTCCCCTAGCCCCAGTCCCAGGTAACGCTGCCGTTTTGTAGTTGACGGGTAGCACACCGCCCTTCCCGGCCCCGTACCCTCCATCTGATACCAACCTCAGTAGTTCAACGCCCAGCACCTTTACCCCCCTATGTTTGGCATATGCTGCATTATCTTTGGATAACATTCTCTCGAAAGCGGCGTAGTCGCCACCACGCCGGCCGACAGCACCTCCCACCTTTTACAACGCTTATCCTCCGACGGAGGAGGTGCGGTTTGCCATAGCCATGGTGTGGCCCCCTCAAGCGGAAGCCCCGGTTGAAAACATACAACTGATCCACCCCAGCAGTCCAGCCCGCCTGGGGGGTGTGGTCAGCAACGTACGGAGGGCGCCGCTTAACCGTGAAGGTCTGCTGTCGGCGGGTAACGAAGCCCACACCGCATGAGCAAGCCACGGAGGCGGGTGCCCTGCAGGAATCGCCGGGCGGCTGTGGCACCCAAGAGTGCCACCGCCCCAGGCGGACTACCTAGAGACTGTTACGGGATCCCCGCTAACCTTTCAAACGGAATTGTACCCCACATGATATGCCAAATACTGACGGGGTCAGCTGGGGCGTCAAACGGGGGCCACCCTGGCGAGCACCGACACACCGGCCATGCCGTTGGGGGCCCGGCACGGTATACGGTACCAGCTTGGGTGGCATCGCAGGACGAGCAAGGCAGTTCCCATGGTTAGCGTGGTTGACACCTTGCGGTATCACCGTGAATTTACACCGTAGCTTGTAACGACTCGGGGTCTACCGCTGCAGTACCCGTGGTGACAGCCACCGTAGTCCCGGTCGGGGCGCGGGGCCCGGAAGACACCCGGCGACAAGACAACTAGTTAGGCATTCGACACTATCGTACGATGGATCGGCGCTTGATCTGGCCCCGGTCACCGGGCAATCCACCATCACCACCACCTGAGTGTTCACTGACGCGCCACAGAACCCCACCTTTGGTAATTGGGCACTTGAACGCTTCTAGCCTGCACCTGTAAAGCCCCAGAGCTAACCATGGCTGAGTCCCCAAGCGGCCTGTAACCTCGCGTGCTTTACGTAAAACGTGACGGAACTCCCCGCGGGAGACGCCCGAGAAACACGCTTGCTAGCAACCGAAGCGACTTCTACCGTCGGAGCTCCTAATCCGTCCGTAGCTGCCCTACAAGATCCCCGGACCTGGAGCCCGAGAACCACCCCCTCCCTTCCCTCACTCGACAACGGAAGAGACTCGCGCCCTCAATGGTTCGCCCATTGAGCATCAGTTAATCCAATGTGCAGAAAGACATGCACCAGTCGGTGCGGGACGCATGCGCGAGAGGATAACGCAAAGATGGGGATCAACGCAGAATGAATGTGACACCGTGCCGCATTTAAAGCGACGACATAACGGGGTGACGGCGAGCCGATGGATAAACCAGCGTTTCCAGAAAACAGATAATCAAAATTTACAAAAACAGTGCCGGTGGAGGGACTCCCAGACACGTAACGATGGGACTAAGAAACGGTCTCGGTAACTGAGTCACAAACGGTTAAAGAACATCTTTTCTAAGTCAGTTTTCAACATATTTTATTAATCACCCAACAACAAGCATATATAACATAATGACAACACTCACCCATATGAACTGTTGTTTAGTTTTATTGATAGTAAAGAAAACCACAAAGAAAAGAACAGGCTCACAACAAAGCGGCACCAAACAGCCGCATACCGTGCTGCAATGGCGGCCTTTGTTTACCTTTTTCCCTCACACTCATCCCAGACCCGCATGGCGGTAACAAAGGATACAACACAAGAAGCTCTCCGTCGGAGGTAAAAATCCATGTGTCTTCTGCCGTCAAAAAGGTGCTTATTCCTTAGTATAATAATCCTTATATATCCAATGTAGTGTGTAGAGGTATTAGGAGATTCCGCAAGAGAAGACACAGTCCTTAATATCATATAATCTCAATTTTGGGGCAGTAGTAAATGGAGCCGCGACTCCGGACACGTCCTTTTGCTATCTGCCAAAAACGGAACTGAGAGGAGCAATGCCGACATGGTGTGACCTGGTGTCAACTGTAGGGACGTGTCCATTTCTCTTTAGGGGTGTTAATTTGGTCTTTTGGGCTTTCACTTACTCAGAAGGAATGCATATGTTTTTTCAGTCAACATGTTGGTGAAAGGAAATCAAGCTCATTGTTTGTGTCTTTAGGGAATTTCAAATTCAACTTCATCACGAATGATTTGGAAGTCAGTGGTTTTGATTTTAAAAACTTAACAGGCACAATTCTAAATTGCAACAAAATGCCCCAAATATGAAGTTGATAACTCAAAAGGAACCACTATAGGAATTTGGGAAAATCAACCTTTAGGAAATAATTATGAAAGAAAGTCTTAACTTTGGGGATTGAAATAGCTATGCTGAGTATGCAAATGCAAAACCCTTAAAGACAAAATTCCCCACTTAAAGCATGTTTTCCCAATGCACTTAGTAAATGCAATTTTCCTCTGTATGTTATATTGACAATTGTAAAATTTTGATTTCAAGCACATCCAGTGACTTACACCCGAAAAATTTCAAAATTATTGAATTTTGCAGGAATAGCGTGAAGGATAGACAGGCTTACATTTTTCATAGTTATTTTTTTGGTCACTGAAAATTCACAGAAAAGGCAGAAAATCGCAGTCCTCGAAGATATAAATCGCCATTCACTTACGTATTGTTTTTAGTGTCCTTACGGACAGTAATGACTTTGAATATCCGATTTTGTCCTTTTAGGGTTTGCTTTCAGTCTTAAGCCCTTGCCTGGTCATGTTTAGAATACTTTTACTTGTTCACAAAAAATGAAAAAACATCTAAAAAATTATTTTTTGAATGATTGTTTTTTTTATTAATTTTTCTGATTAGCAAATACGATAGTCCATTTAAATTTCTCTGATTATACAACCACAATTATTACTAAAAACACTGCAGTTTAAAACTTGCAAATCCCCCTGGCATTAAGTATATGAAGCTGAAGGTTAGTGATAAAGTCGGGCGGCAAAGTCTCCAGAGTCAAGGGGCAAGGGGAAGGAAATGCAACCATTTTGATTGATTTGACCTTGGATACCCCAATGACCTCAAATGAACCTTGGAGAAAGTGGTAGCATGCTGGAACATTCCCCCCCAGTTTTCTGACCAAAACAACTATGTGGTACTGATTTGAAACCTTGGATGAAACCCTGTAATTAAGGCTGTCAGTGGAACTTCAAAAAGGCTGGCTTATTTTAGGGGAGTTTACTAGTCCCCACCCCACATCCCTACACTCATAACAACCTCAATGAAAGCTTATAGTCCTACTTTTTCAGATTAAGCATGATGTGAATTGCCAATGTGGGCCAAAGGTGGTTGTTTTGGTGGTCATTTTTTTTTAATTTTTTACCATTTTTGGGCAAAAACTGATTTTTTGAGATATTGGTATTTTTGACATCTAATCTCTAAGTAATTAGGTTTCGCACCCATATTGGCCCGCTCCCGAAGCTCACACTAAACTTTCCAGTTTACAAATATACAGTAAGTATGGCATTTTGAGTGCAAATATGCGTTTTTCTTTCTCAAATTTAGGTTTCTAACCCTGAAATAATAGTTTTAACTTTACTACAACATTCAATACCATGTTTATATGCTCTAATTTTAGCGAAAATTACTTGAATCCAACCATTGGTCATTCATTTATGTATGGGTTACTGTCATTGGGCCCAATTTTGGTATTTTTGGACACCTATGTAAGTAGAAATTTAGAACTATTCATACCTCATGCACGCTTCAAAGGCCCCCATGTCACTGGGGAGAAGTGGTAACGTCGTATCAGGCTATGAAAATCTAACTGATGCATGTATTTTAAGAATTCAACAGATTTTTAAATTGTATGCAATTTTGAGATAATCTTGTGACATTTGTTCATGCAATTCTCAAATTCCCCTCCAAGATTTTTTCTACTTTAACACTCAATCAAACACCTATATGTGATTTTAAGAAATCCCTGTGCAATTTTAACACATTCTATGTCGATTGGATGTAATTGTGTTGCGATTTTTATGTAAACTGGTGTGGTAATTTAACAGTCTGTGTGTGTCGATTTAACAAATCTTGTGTCGATAACCAGAACCTTGTGGTGCATTTACAGAATCTTGTCGATTTAAAACAGAATTCTGGCAATTGTAGGAAAATCTGGCGAGTTTCCAAATTTCATTGTAGTTGTGATTGAATTTTGTGATTAGGCAGAATCTTGTGTGATTGTATGAAATATGTACTGCTTTTATTAGGGGCAATCTACTCAAGGTCAGAATTTGTCCTCAAATGGGGGCGCCGCCCATATCTCTTGGTTCGGTTTCTAGTTTTCGGGGGAGGCGTAGGCTCGTGTAAATCGCCCCCTCCTGCCATCTCGGTGTCGTCAGCCATGAGTGGCTAGTTACCGCGGCAGGATTATGAAGGCCCGTGAACTGCCAATGAGTTCCTTTTTCATTGGTCTGCGGCTGCCGCGATTTAAAACAAAATTGTGGGTCCTAGCCACATTTCTGGCTGGAAGCAGACAAGGTAGCACGTAAATTTTTGTCAGCGAATTTGGTAGTATTCTCCTTCGAGGTTTCGTATATTGTTAGCGACCCGTTACAAAAATGGGTAGGAAAAGAAAATTGTCACCGTCGGGGTCACAAACGGCTCCGAAAAGGGAAAAAACACACCCAATTTTCGGGTAGAAGCACGCGCAGTTCAACTGTCCGACGCCGAAATATTCATACAGTCCTACAAAGACCAGTGCTGAAGCAAACTACAGGACAGTAGACAGTAGTAGCAGCGGGGGGACGCGGCCACGCCCGAAGTGGAGGTGGCTATGCAGAGTCATTCTCCACCGTAGATTAATCAGGCAAGCTACAGCACCAACACCCCCTTCGACCACCGCCAGGACCGTCCAGACCTGAATGCGCAGATGCAAGCGGCGACCCCCAAAGTACGACGGTACCCACTGTGAACCCACCGAGAAAACCAAGTCAAAGATGCCCCTCCGGGTGAGTGGTATATTAATCAAATGGGTATGTAACGTGTCACAAGCTGTAGTGCTCTAAATGCGTGCAATAGCCCGCTGGTTTCTGATTTTGCTCCCTCGGATAGGGGTTTTGCAGCAGTTGCAGCCAAAAATAGGCAGGGGTGGGTTTATAGTTGGTATCCGATTGAAACTGGGATGACACTTTGTGCGTAGCCCCCGCGAGGTCTCGCTGGTTATCAAGGGCCACCCGGTTGCTAAAGCAGGCGAGATCCATAAGACGCTCGGTGACCACTATCTCGGCATAGGACAAGCGCATTTCTGGTTTTTGCATTAGTTAGCAGACGTCCATCCTAACCGAGCCAAAGAGCTCTTCAAGTACATCATGTCATTAGGTATGCGAGGCAATAGCCAAACAAAAATCATGTCAGATATGACGGTGGAGCCACTTGGATTTATCGTCAAGGCTAATCAAACCTAATTATTCAACCTGTGGTAAGCACAGCAGCAAAGGGGTCTTCAGCGGGGCGGCGGTAACAGGTTAAAACAGCCGCCTCAGCTTACGCACGTGCTGATAACAATGGGGTGGGCATTGTGTTCAAACGCCGGGCATCACGCGGCGACTTAAATTTGCACTTTCTTTGTCATGCTTTTGAGAGCGATTACGCAATCAGAGAGTCAATCGATGTGTGTCATCCTAGCGTGTATGTAGGTAATAATTGAAAAAAAAACTCACGGTCCTCGTATAAGTGTGGTTGTTGTATTCATACCTCAGCAAGTGTATTGTGGCACACGGTAACAGGTTGTTCGTGTCACAAGTATTAGTCGGTTCAAATTTGGAAGGTTTACGGGTAGATAAGTGGGATATCCAACAGGGCATTAAATGTAAATATCTGTGGTAAAGATTATTAAACGCATTAACAATTATAAATAATGTTAATAAAATAATATAATAATACCAATAGTAATAATAAGACACTATAAAACCAAATCTATCAACAATAACAAATGAAAATATAACTAAAAACGGGGCAAATAATACTTAATACCAATAATACTAATAAATTGAAATGAAAAACCATGTAATAAAAATAAAGGAACACAAACTAATCACATAACGTTAAGTGAAACTGGATCACTGTGTTAAACTGTGAAGTTGAAAGTGCAGGGTTTGGGGACCATCCATTTACTAATATTTTAAATCCTCGACAATTTAGTGCTCTCACTTTGGACCCTGCATCTTTAGTGTGTAGGTATCTCTAAAATTGCAGGTGGCTAGTCAATTGTTCAGTGCATTGAAGGCAAGCGTGCCCGTGTTGGTTGGCCCCCTCACGGCTAACATGGTTGCCATGCACTGGCCCCTCCGCTCGATGATATCCAATACTGGTACAGCTGAAATCAGACGGGATGGCTTCACAAAAGGGTTTTGTTGGGTCGCCATGAGGCATCAAACCTGCAATCCGACCACAGCAATTCCCTCACATAGTGGCTGGAAAAATTAGGAAAGAGAATTGACGGGGGGGCGGGTGTGGGACCCTGGTTCAGCCTCTGCAAACCTTCGGGTACCATCCATAGGCATAGTCCCTAAGCTATCGCCGGAGGCTTACAGTTTACGATTCACCATCGTCATGACAGGAGATGACTCGGTCAATGGAGAATTGATGTTCTTTCTGCAAGGGTCGTATAATCACCCGGATGAGGCAGTCGGTAGGGTGATTGAACTCGGGGGGACACAGGGGCTTTGATGGCAAAGTCAGACACCCAATCAGCATTCAGGCTATGCCAGTCAGTCCCACTGACTTCGTTTTGGGGTTAGCGTTTTATACATAGGCCCAAATGTTAGGATTCCACAGGATAAAAACTACCACGTATTAAAGAAAAACAAGAATGGTGCCTCCGGAAGGACCTTTTGAGGCGATAATAAATCTGACAAAATGTGTGATAATGTTCGGAGGCCTGAAACACAAGATAAAGTGTCTCGGGGGGGTGCACGAGAGGATATAAAGATGTGGAAGTGCTTCTAGTAAACTGCAATGGATCTCACTATGCCTGAGCAGTTTCGACCCTTGACGTGACATTCAACTTTTCACTATGCCATATATCTTTCGAGACAGCATTCAATCTGGCTTTCTTCGGTTTTTTGCGAGTAGGCGACTTTGCTTTCCATCCATGGAAGGCCGCTGGGGACAGATTGCTAGCATTAACAGACACTTTCCTCAGGACAGTTCACGGGTGAAAAGGACCAGTCCCTGACTACAACAGATGCAAAGTTTGCCCGGTTGAAGCCATGGAGCAGTCTTCTACAGATCAGCCCCAGTAGGTGAAAGTTCACTCCTAGACATAAGGATAAAAATTCCACGAACAGATACCAGGTTGCTTCAAATTCTCAGGCAAAAAAATTAACATTATGAGGCTCCTCAGAGCAGCATTACTCAGACCACAGCTCATGAATTGGAGCTGCCAACATCGACTGCCATATTTGGTTTCTCATTAGAAGAAATACAGTGCACTTTGGCAGGTGGGAAAGTGGAATCTTTAGGTTTTATCCGCTGTCAGGCTATGTTCTCTCTGTAAATGGGGCTTAATACATAATTTCTTTTTAAACTTTTCCCCAAGATGACCTTGAACAGGACCCAATTATAGTTCACCGTGTCAATACTAATGATAGTATGCAGGGTCGGACGAATTAAAGTTGCCT
This sequence comes from Ophioderma brevispina, assembly GCA_023653785.1. Classification (NCBI taxonomy): domain Eukaryota; kingdom Metazoa; phylum Echinodermata; class Ophiuroidea; order Amphilepidida; family Ophiodermatidae; genus Ophioderma; species Ophioderma brevispina. The sequence continues at coordinate 26,666 of JAMKCH010032810.1, forward strand.
GATACAGTTATGTCAGTTACAGGCCAATCTTAGTTAAGTTCAGGTCATAACAGCCGTATTTCTTAGACTTGCTGATGTAAATGCAATGTTCAAACACAAATAATATCGAAAAAAGAAACTAAAGTACATTTGTCATTTGATAACATGTAGAGATTGATCACACTATAGAAATTGCCGTATCCAAAAATTGCTGGCCGTGTTCTTGTTTTTTTTTGCAGATACAAGGACGGGGATCATCGGGGACGTGTGTGAAGTGGCAGGAGACGAACTACTAGCTGGGGGCTGTGGCCAAGTAAACTGGTAGGCTTAGGCGGGGCAGGATTAAGGGGTTGCACTCCAGGCTGCATCGACATTTGGGGGAAGGCCCTGCCCACATACTCTAGTGATTCATGTCGGCTGTAAATGATATTGTAACATGTTTCCAAACTAGAAACTTCGCCCAGGGTGTGACCGAGAACAATTAAGTCCTCAGCAGCTTTGCAGGATGTAGGTAATTGTAGGATATATGGTCTAAATTCTGCCGGACGCTTCTGGTACGGTGAAACTCGCCCGAGAGCAGGGGAACGTGTTAAAGGGAGGCATTCTAAACCGCCTACAAAGCATGGCAAACATCAAAGGGTGACAAGCGGAGTTATCTCCACCACGATATCACAGCCCGCGACCACTCGTCTTCCGCCTGCTGGGGTCCATCGCTCAGATAACGGGAATTCATTATTTTCGTACATAGCGTCATGAAGGTACCCGCTACTATGTTGCCAACTTTGCAGAGGAGTTGGCGGGGGTTCCCCTATTTAACATGATTTAAGGACACTATCAGTGCCCTTCTCTCCCAGGGGTCAAAGGTATTCAAACAAAAAACAAAAAAATCAGGGTCTAGTTCTCTAGGACCAACATGCATGTAATTAAAACTAAAATAAAGAGTGCACAAAATCCATTATCCTAGGCTAAATAGATGTTTGGTCTAGTAGTTGAGAATGTCCGTGTCCGAATAGGTTTCTAGCAAGATATCCAAATCTGAGACACTGTTTCATGCCCTGTAGGAATCTGCTGTAACAATCAGCCTGCGTTACCCATTCTTCCTTTTTGGTTTTTGGCAAATTTCACAGTAGTTAAATTTTCAATTCCCAAGCAGTAGGTTATGTAAAACGTGCAGAAATGTGGTAGCGGCCACAGAAATGTGTTTGAGATCAGTGCGGGATAGTTAAATTTCAATTTTCAAATTCGAATTTTCAATTCCAAGCAGTGTCTTATGCAAAACCGTTCAGAAATGTGGTAAGCGGCCACAGAAATGTGATTGAGGTCAGTGCGAGATAGTGTAAATTTGCAATTTTCAAAATTTGAATCTCAATTCCCAAGCAGTGTCTTATGCAAAAACGTGCAGAAATGTGGTTAGCGGCCACAGCAATGTGTTTGAGATCAGGGGGCCGCAAACACACACATAAATTTGATGGGCCTGTGCACTGGCAGGCAAGCAAAAAAAAAAAAAAAAAAAAAAGTTTAAAGCCAGGTCGATAGTGTGTAGATGCAGAATGCAAACGCCACCTCTCAGCAAGTACTAAAAATAAGCTGGTGGTGGGGCAAGGTTCGCACACTCCCGCCGGCTCCGGGCTGCAAGTGATGCCTTCACATATCGTTGCCTGTTGGCAATTCGTGGAAATCCTGTGCGTGTTGTTTTGCTCATTGGGGTGGTAAGTCACTTGAGACCTGGCATCCCTCTTGCACTCAGCCGCCGAAGTGTAGTATGAACCTTGGTTGGCGTTGTTTTTTAGGTTCGGGTCTGGGTTCCATCTTCCTTACATGGCCGAGTCCAGCGTCAATCAAAATTTGCCTAATTATGAGAAAGTTATAAGTAAAGATGTGTCCAGAAATTGATCATGTTGATCCACCTTAACACACGGTCGTGCGGATTCGTAAGGTGGCCAACTCGATAACGTTCACTTTGCATTCTGCGGTGTTTTGCGTTTTCTTTGTGTCATTAGGCAACGTCGCCCAGCCCAATCTGCAAGTAAAGTGGTGTGAGTTTTACAAAAGGCAAACCATTGTGTAATTGTCGCTTTATTCATGCCGTCGTGCATTCTCGTTAAAGGGCTCCTCTGAGGACAATGTGTGATTATACGTTATTTATAAATCTTGCGCGATGTTGTATGCTTTTGCAAAAATAATGGCACAATACTTTTTAAAATTTGGGAAAATTGTGCACATTTCCACTCATAACCCAGCCCTAGACATCCACTTAGATATAAAATGCCATTCAGAAGTCACAACGTAACACATTACTATAAGGGCCCAAAAAAAAATTGTTTGATTGTACTCATCCGACCGACCCTATTTGGAAAGCAGGAAAAAAGTTTTTTTTTTCCTTTACTGGCAAAAGAATACGACCCTTAATTTTGGAAAATTCCTAAAAAGTTGTTTTTTTTTCCAATTTTAACTTTCAAAAATGTAAAAAAAAATGATGTTAAACAGTTATTAGCATGTTAGTTGGGTTTCTAAGTACAAAGATGCATTTTGAGTAAGAATCAACTTGATTTTTAGTGTTTGATTAACTTATTATACCCAAACCAAACAGTTTCCAATACAGTTGGTATTGACATTAAAAAAAAAAAAAAAGTTTTTCCGACCGACCGACCAATAAAAAAAAGTCATCTATGGACCAATCAACAATTTTTTTTTTTTGCCTAACTGAATGCTATAACCACTATAAACAGGAATATAATATTGTACCAACTTGTACCAAATAAGTGGAATGTAGCATGTGTTACCTTGTCAGTTGTTATGTTGTTTCTTGGCGGTACTGTACTTTTTTGATAATATTCACCTAACGTATTTTGTCCATACTCCATGCCAGTTTGGCTTGCAAAATTTATGCAAGTCTTCATAAAAGACTTTAAAAGTGCACTCATTAACTCAAGATTCTAAATGCATGTTGGAGACCTGGATTAGTTCACTGGTTAACTACATCCAGACCATAAAAAGATTTTTTTTTTAGGGGGAGATTTTTTTCAAAATTTGCCAAATTTGCCTCCTCAAAGGGGGGGGGGGAATTCTTCGCAAAAAAGGAATTTTTACCGGGGGCAAAAAAAAATCCAAATAGTATTTTTGGGGCAAAACCCCCCTAATATTATTCTCGCCCCTCTTGCAAACTGGGGGGTGCCTTTTTGAGCTCTTTTAGGGTTTTGCCTTTTTCGTATTGTCTTTTTCATATTTTCGTTTCGTATTTGTTTGTAATATTGTGGTTTCAAAGATGGATTTTGTTAGGATAAGTACATCGTTCATGTTTGGGCTTGCTAAGTTAGAAGTGCTCATTCATAATGATGATACTGAGAGAAAAATGGCGTAATTTTCATACAAAGATTCATCAGAGCAAGGTTTGTATCTTGCTCCTTTAAATGAGGTCGAAGGTGAATTTCACTTAATGCTTAAATGCAGCTTTATGAAGATTCTTCAGTCTAAATTAAAAAGTTATATTGCATTATTTTTAACATTTTATGGCATTGTGTGATGTCCATAAGGGGAATTTTCCTTTTCTGAAATCCAGTTTAAAACCGGCCATATATATATAATGCCTCTAGGAAAAGGGCAGCTCCTGTTCCCTTGGGGTACATAATTTACAACATTTCATCCATCATTCATTCAAAATGATTTTCTAAGAACACAACAAATTGTTTCAAGTCCACCAAAATTGCAAAAAGTATTCAAAAACACATTATGTTTATAAAATCATCTAACTGAAGCCTGATTTCCTTTCCAATGTGACTGAAAATATATGATTTCCTTTCTGAGAAGTGAAATGCCCCAAAATACCATTTTAGCACCCTAAAGAGAGAATGGACTCGAACAGTGACCCCAGGTCACACCCTGTCGACCATCACTATTCCCCAATTCGTGTGCCCATAGCCCACACGGACGCACACATGCCATATCATGCTGTGGGGCGGGGCCTGGAAGTGGGAAGTAAAAAACATTGGAAGGGAAATCAGGCTTCAGTCAGATGATTTATAAAAACATAATGTTTGTTTTTGAATAATCATTACACTGAACTGTTTATGTACACCAATGTGACTGAAATAGATGCATTAACCCCGTTGAATGAATAATTTCAACCAACACAGGACTAGCACACTCGGAGTTGGAGCATGATATCTCGGAGGAGAGAGGCGATATATTAGGATGCAGTCAAAGGCTGAATCAGAGCACAAACACACTACATGGAACTCTAGATTCCAAAAGGTAAGGACGCCAATAAACTCACATAGGACAGTGGAAGTACACCAAGGTGAGTAAACAGGGACCTACAGATTCTATAATGTGTTTTTAAATGACAAGCCAGAGTTTTTTTTGGAGAAGAGCCCAGAGCCGAGAAAACCCGCACGAGAAAAACCAAGGCCTAAGAATATGCGAGAGGAAAGTAGAGGAAAGAGCTCTGAAGGAGGACCTGGAGTGCGACGTAGGCCTTAGACAAGAGGCCAGAAGCACCCCGCGGAAAAGGCGAAGAAGAACCAGGCTTCAAAAGAGATTTGCAACAACTGGGGAGGCTCAGACGGGGGGCGCCAGAAAGCGCAAGGCGGACCAGCGTAAAGACGCGGGGCAAGGAAGCCTAACCAAAACAAAAAACACACGAGGGAGCGGGACCCTAGAGAGGGGTGTTCCCGCTCAGAAAACCCAGGATGAAACCAACGGGAGAGGATCCGGTGGAGATAAAAAGTTGAGGGACCTGAAGGCAGCTAAGGCCCCAGCCCCGACGAGGGCTGCTGAGAGATAAGTCGGACCCTGACCCGGAAGAACCTACAAGGAGAAGGAAATCTCCGAGCTAATTCAGCCGGGAAGGGACCCGAAAAGAGAAATAAAGGCGAGGACGAGGAGCGACGGCCGCACCCACAAGGATAAGTGGGGGCTTCGCCAAGAGACTCGCCAATAAACACAGATCCCAAGAGGGAGATAGGGACTAGCTTTCGGGTCAGAGGGAACAGGATCGGACGCTTTACAGGAGTCAATGGAACGAGCCAACGTCACTGAAGGACGAACAAACAACCTAAACTGTGGAAGGCTGAGCTAGTCGACCGAAGATCCAAACAACGGACGCTTTTTGTTTCGGAGACAGCTAACAAAGACCTCAAACAAGCGAAAAGTCCCACCTCAGGCTGTCAAAGCCAGGAGCGGAGAGGGAGGGACGATTTCGGCCTCGCTCGGAGGTAGACAGAACCACCAAGGACAAGGAATAAGAACGAGGCAGACCTCCGCAAATCGGACGAGCCGCGGCAACAGAACCGGGCAACCGGAGGGCAGTCAAAGGCTAGATTATAATAAACTAGCACTCCCCAAGATCGGGCCAGCGCAATTCGTTTTTGGCCCAAAAGGTAGACAGAGTGGGGGTAAACCCACCCGAGAAGTCACCAGAGGGGAGAACCCCAGAGGTTAGCTCGGCAGAATACACGAGATCGCAGCCCCGAAAGGCGACCCGAGCCGAGAGGTCACTAACCGCTCGGGGAAGCCCGAGCAGACGCCAAACCAGTGGCGACTGTCAGAAGAGAGCAGGTGACAAAGGTGTAGAAGGACAGAATGAACCTAGCATGCGGAACTTCTGGACCCAACGACAAAACGGTATCGAGGAGGCAAACAAGAAGCCGCTTTGCCGAACACCGGCTACGGGCAAAAGGGATGCCACAAAGGAAGAGGCCCGGGGACAGCACAGCGGCTTCGACCCCAAAATCTCCCGAGGAGAAAGAGAGTGAAGGACGCCAACCGAGGAGAGGTGCTACCGAACGGGCGAGATGCCAAATAAGGATCACCAACGGCTCGAGGAAAAAGGGAGTGAGTAGTAGTAATCACACTCGACAAACCAAACTAGAGACAGTCAGACATGGAAGACTGACTCACAATGGGGTTTACGCCCCAGAGACACTTCCCGCCCGGGGAGCGAGAAGCTCCCAACCAACTAAAAGATCAAGTCACAGACTCTCAAAGAGGGAAAAAAATCCCCAGTCGGAAGTGGGCCGACCACCAGTCAAGAGCTCCTAGGTCGTAACGCCAGGAGCCAGAGCAAACCCCGAAATGCCCCCAGGACCCGAGGGTACGAAGGGGAAAAGCACAAGATCCAGTCGCACCCGGCGGGAAGACAAGACCCAGCCAACTGCCAGGAAAAAACTGAGAAAGCCGCCAGTTGAAGGCGAGTCGGAGAACGAACCACCGAACAGGGAACTTACCCCGTAGGGGGGAATCCTCTTAGGCAGCACAGTTGAGAAAGAAGGCGCGGCAAAGAAATCCCGCAAGTGAAGAGATTGAACGGAAGCCTGAAAACCGTGGAGAGGAGGGGGGAACCCCTAAGACAGACCGACGGATCGGGAGCACACCCCGGGAAAGCGCTAGCCCGGACTAGCCCCAACGCTAGGCCCCGGACGAGCCCCAACGCTAGGACCGGAAAAAGGCCCGACGCTAAGCTGCGTACGACGAGCCCAAAGAGGGGCATCGTTGAGCCGACCCAAACCCGTGTCCAAGGAGACCGCGGACAGGGAGGCTAGTCAGCTGGGAGCCTAAGGAATGTGCGGAGAACTGTCCAAGCCAGCCCCTAACTCCCGAACAAACGGGAGAGAAGGGATCCATGGTCAAGACACCAAACCAACAGTAGGCGGAGTCCGGCGAAGTCGAAAAGACCTAAAGGGCGAGGAGTTAGGCCTGGGAGCACAGTAAGGTTAGCAACGAGCCAAACCACAGCGCGCAGGACGACAGAGGAACAGAGGGGCGAGGTCATCCACCGGGTTGGGCACAGCCGGCATTGTAGGCCGAGGTCCTCGCGCCCGCACAAAAAGTGAGGACAGAGGGCAAAGGAAAGAACAGCCAAGGCGCAATGAAGAGGTTCCCCCTACGGGGTGTAAGGCCAGGAGAGAAGGACATCGAGACCCTACCCAGGCCTAGACCGGCCCAGTGAAGCCCCCCGGAGGGGCCACGCCAGACCAGCATAGGCATCCCTTCATAAACCCCGAAGGGGCCAAGGTAATACTAACCAGCAGCAGGGCATTAAGCCCGAAAGCCAGGCCAGGCCCGACAAGGGCCCAGCCCAGCTGCGGGAAGAACCAGGGCCGCCAGTGCTACCCCCGAATGGAGATAGAACATGAAGGGTCTAAGTCGAGAAGCTAAGCTGCAGACGATGAAAGCCCCAAGCCGAGGCCAAGTGAAGTCAAAAGACCGCCAAGGCTAAGGCACGGGAACCTCCCAAGGAAACCAAAGTCAGGGGATAAACGACATCAAAGACCAGTATCAAGCCACCAAGGCTGAAAACACGGTCTAGACCCCAAGGGGCAAAACAGAGATAACGCCGGACGGCACTGTCACTAGGCCCGATTCGGAAGCGGCGCTAGGCCACGCTGATCCCCAGGAGGGGAGCAGCGCAGCTGCATCATGGCCAGAGTCCAAGCTCCCGAGGGAGACAGCGGACCAGGCTAGGTAGCAAGTAAGCCGAACAGCCAGAGCCTCTAAGAGCCAGGACAGCAAGGCCTAACATGGGCACATGTGAAGACCAGAGGCCTCAAGTCCCCCGAATGGTGCACACGAACGGCACGGACTAGGCCCGACGAAGGAGGAGTGGCTACCGGGGCGCAACAGTCGCCGCCCAACGAACGGGCGCAGCGACGGAAGCGCCGGCGAAAAGCCCAGAGCTGAAAAAGCCAATGGGAGCCGGGAGCAGAGTGCATAAAGGCCAAGGTCTGGTCTCACGCAGATGCAACAAGAATATAGCCGGCAGGAGGCGCCAAATCCCAGGCCGAGGCGGGCTAGGCCCACAACAGGCAGGGCAGGAGCACCCCGTAGGGGACCCAGCATGACGAAGCTAGGGAGCACGTAAGAGAATGGACGCGGTCGGTTCGGTAACGCCAGGGATTACACAAGGCTGAGAGGGCTTTCCCGCCATAGGGCAGGCGACATGCAGCCAGGGGTTGAATGAAGCCACTCAAGCTAGGATGGGCCCGTAGGGGAAGCCCCCGCCAAAGAGCAGACGTGAGATGCTATAAAAGGGAGGCATACTCCACGCCCGAAGGGGCGGGGAGGGCAGCCCCCAAAGTCACGGAGCCACGAGCTATACACCCGCGAAGAGAGACTTTATAGCGACTAGGCTTAAGCACGGGCACGCCGGCGCGCCCTGAAAGGGCATGTGCAGCCTGCACGAGTACCCCGTACAGAGCGGCCGCCGACCCGAAAAGGAAAACACCCAAGGGGTGTGTACCGTAACAGCGGAAACCGTAGCGGGAATAGCGACGCTGGACGATCCGCACCCGTAACCGCACACGGAACCCGCGTGAGCGGGGGCCACCCGGGAAGCGCCTGCGCGCCCCCCAACCTAGCCCGTTGAGGGCATGGTGAAAGCAAGCAGCACGAGCCAGCAGATCACCCCCGGGGCGCGGCTAGCAGGCCTAGCCACCAGGGGTGTGCCATAACGGTTGAACCGCAGCGGGAACTAGCGGCGGACGAACCGGCACAGTAACCGCGCACGTTTGGTACCCCGAGCTGAGCGGGAGGACAAAAACCTGGAGAAGCGCAGCGTGCCCCACCTCTAGCCGCGAAGGCCTGGAAGCATGCAGCACGAGACAGATTGAAACCGCGTGGCTATAGCCGGGCTAGCCATGCGGGGAGCGTGGCATAATCGACCCCGAGGCGCCCCCGCTTCGGGAAAACCACCTCAGGGGCTGGACGAAATTCAAGCCCCGAGACCGTAACGTCCCGGGCTCACCTAGCCAACACCACCGCTACCGGACGGCCTGCAGCCGCCTAATCCCACCGGGAAAGGGCAGAGCAGACCACGCTTAGACATGCATCGATTAAGAACTAGCTAATCGGCGAGCCAGCGCCGGCAAGCGTACTAGTCAGTCAAGCCCACCGGAGACGGAGCCTGACTAGCACGTAGGAGCAACCGAGGCTGCCATAGCGGGATGTCTGCAGCCGCCAAATCCCCAAGGGAAAAAGGCAGAGCAGGGAAAGCGCTAGCCAGCACCGGAGAAGCCCCAGGGGCTAGACCAGCGCGAGCCAAGCCCGACACCAACCACACCCAATTTTTCCTAAGCGAAACATAGACAGGGAGGAAACAGTGTTCAATGGCAAACCATTGAAACACTGATGAGTGCCACCGCAAAGGAACGAGCACCAAACGGAGCGACAGCGGAAGGCAAGACCCGTAATGAATGCACGGAGAAAGAGGGGCGCGGGGCGGCGGAGCGGGTGAAGTGGCCAGATGGGCGCGCGTGTGTCGGAAACGAAACAAAACAAAGAAAAACCAAAGGCGTGCCGCGGTAAGAACCGGCCCGCCAACGCGGAGACAAAGATACCGTCGCGGTAATAAAGTCACACACGGTAAAGAGAATTTTCCAAAGTCAGGTTTCACATATTTTATTAAAAACAACAAGCATAGAATAAAATAATAGACCACCACCACCCAAGAGAACTGTTTTAGTGATAGTATGACAACTACCAAGAGAAACAGGAACAGGCTCACAAGAAGCAAGGCATCCAAAGCAGCAACCCGTGCGGAATGCGCTGCCTTTGTTTACCTATTTTACCCGCTACACAGAGCACATGACGAATCGGCGGTATTTATAAACAAAAAAGGGATACACAATAAAAAGCTCTCCGACGGGTGTAAAAGTAGCCGTTTATTCCGTCCGACTGAGCGTTATAAATCCAGTATATAATCCAGTTAATATCTCCAGAATATTGGTATAGTAGTAAGGAGTATTCCGTATTGAGCGACAACAGTCCAGTATCAAATATCTCAGATAATTGGCTCCTAACACAGAGCTGAGTGTACACGCGTCCGTTTTGATGCGGCCCCAAAACGGAATGAGGAAGAGTGATGGTCGACAGGGGTGTGACCTGGGGGGGTCACTGGCTGAGTCCCATTCTCTCTTTTTAGGGGTGCTAAATGGTATTTGGGGCATTCACTTCTCAGAGAAAATGCATTTATTTCTCAGCTCAACATGGGGTTTGTTAAAGGAAATATCGTTCAGGTAATGATTTTTATAATTAATTGCCAAAAAATATAAGAATATTTGAGACCAATTCGCCATCGAAGTGGTTACAATAACACCTGGTGACGGGATCACGCACACTTTTGAATGTTATTGCAGGCCGAAGACTTTGTGTAGTGATCACTTCGATCGTGGTGCAGGCTGGTGCATGGCACTCAAAAGCGTGTGACCAGTGACATAGTAACGACCGTGGGATACATCGCTAGCGACCCATTACTATGCGTGGAAGATATCATCAATATTGACAAAAAAGCAATATGACTATTTTTTGACATCATTTGGGACCATGAGTCCTTATTTCTCGACCCCCTTGCCCACTATTCTTCCTCAGGTGGCGACCCCCTGTCTGTCCTCTTTGCCTTCTCCATTTCTTTTCATGTGTCTCAGAAAATTTTCTCAATTCTTTTTTTTTAATTGTTTTCCCTCTTACATTATGTGGGTCGAATCCTTCTACATGTTTCTCGTTACCCCTACCTGATAAAACTGGGTCCCAAATCCTACAACATAAACTTTGAGGATACAACTGGAGAAAATTATGGCGATATTTAATCGTGAAGGCAATTTGTTAAAATAATAAGCATTTCAATTGTGTTTGACATATTAACTATTTATTATATTGTGTACATTTAGTAGACACTTTACAAGAATATGGAAAAAGAAAGACACATGCAAGATACGGGCCATAGCAGGATGCAAAGTGTGCTGGCCAGCACACACCCCAAATCACAGACAGCCCAATAAATATATAGAAATGGACAAATTTGGGCTCAGGGAATTGACTCAAAAAGTGGATGACTGTAAAAAATCCTGACAAGGAAGTCTTGAAACTTTCTTAAGGAAAAAAGCTTCCAACAGACCAAGACCATAAGAGCTTTGCGATATTTTTTTAGCTCGAAAAGGAAAAAGCTATGCGCTACATGGAAACTATGTTTTTACCATTGCATTCTTGAGACAACTTTTTTCTTGACCGTTCAAAAAACCCGAAAACGTTACAAATATTTGAAAACCTTACCAAAAAACACAAATGCGGTAAGGTCAAAAGTAACAGTTTGTTTGCAGTAGGCCATGCGCATTTAGATTTTTTTGAGCTTTTAACAATTCCATTCAATTTATACTACTACTAGAGAATTTGACTTTTTAGACAAAAAAAGCCTTATAGATAAAAAGATATTCATTTCAAAAATAATAATTTGACAGTCATATGATTTGACGTTTTGACTCTAAACCATTTGGCCCGAATAAAACTAACTTACACAATTTTTATATTACATACCAAAATATATAATTTTAATATCATGTGAAATTCATAATCCTGTAATGTTATATTTTCTCACACTAACTTCTTTACTGAAAGTGTGTAACATGTTAAAAATACAAACGATCTTTGAAAGGATTTTTCACATACATCCGAGCCCCGGGAGGGGGGGTCACTGTCCATTGACAAGGGATAGTCATGAACAAGACCAAAGAAACACGATATAAGGTATTTTTCAAGATTGTGGCATCTCTACGTCCTAAAGTGAAAAGGGCAGCACAAACACCTGAAATGTGGAAAAAGGGGATACTTTCACACTTGAACCGGGAATTGAACTTACATGATTAGGGTCCAATTTGTGAACCCTTGATTTTGTATCGTATTCGGCCATTATTTATGTGCAAGTAAGATTCAGTACATGCCTACGCATAAACACAAGTCCTAGAAAGCAATGTACCAGAACATATTTAAGGTGTCACATTGCCAATATTTGTTAAGGGTAGGATTTTTACACTTGCCATACTCGTTTAAGGGGTGCTTTTTCAGCCTGATCAACTTACTTGTTTTTGGGTACTTTGAAACGCCTGTGGTCACCAATGATATCCATTGTCAATGACCGTTGATGACCACTGGCCCTTCCCGATCTGATCAAAAATATGGACATTTTGAAAAGGTAACTTAGTTTATCTTTCATGTAACTTTTCAGAAACATGATTTTGAAAAAAAAACACCCATTTCCAAGTCACTACTCACTTACTTACTTTGTCTGGAAAAAGGGTATACGTTTCACATTTATTGTAGAAAACCCCTTATTTTTGAATTTATATAGAGATTTAAAATTTACTATGTAGATAAGGCCATTACTATGAGAGATAAGCCCAAAAAATTAAAACAACTTTACAACAAAAAAAAAAAAACACAAATGGACGTCAAAACCTATCATCAAATCATACTTTTTCAATATTATTCACCAAATTGGTGGACTAAATGGCCAAATCCTTCAGTCCAACCTGACATCGTGCAAATCATACCTAAACTGATGGAATTTCAGTATTTATAGCTAAATTTAAGAGCAATAACATGATGTATTGAATTCTTAGCTAAAGCAGAAAGTTTGAGAAATGCCCATTTTCACTCAATATTGCCTACTTACTGTATTCTTACTGTATTACTGACATTTGTCAACTCAGAGTCTTATGTGAGCTTTGGGACACAAATAGTTCTGAAACCTACTTACAAGATGAGGCATGTTATATAGATGGGCCAAAAATATCAATAATCATCAAAAATCACATTTTTTTACCAAACAATGTCTTTTTGACTAAAATGACCCAAAATCACCTTCGGCCCATATTGACAGTTCCACATAATACCTATTCGAATGCCAATGGTAGCTTCAGTATGGTTCACAGCTCAATATTAGTGCATAAAACACGGAGAGTTTGAATGCTAAGCTAAAGTTTAACTATTTTTCAGTTTTAGAAACATGATTTTGAAAAACCATTTTCACCCATATCTCCTATACTTACTAGTATTTTTGTAATTTTTAGAAGCTTATTGTGAGCTTTTGGGACATACTAAAGTTCTTAAAACTTTCTTACCTAGATTGGGCAAATCATATAGATGTCAAATACCAATATCTCAAATCTTTTTTTGCCCCAAAATGTATGTTTTTGGCTAAAATGACCCAAAAATCACCTTCGGCCCACATTGTCAATTTCACATCATGCCTCATCTGAAGTAGACATAGAAGCTTTCCATTAAGTTGATGTATGTGTATGTAGGGTGGGACTATTACATCGACTAAATGTTGATGCTGCTAACTCGCCAGAGAAGGATTAGAAAGAAGGAGATGGCTCGATTTTGCGATCCGATTACCCAAGATTACTCTCATTCATCACCTATGTGAGGATACTAACAAGATCACTTCGTTGGAACCTTTGAAGTAGTGTGTTCCAAACAACCTCCCAAGCCTTGGCCGTTGGGAAGGTTTTCACACAGAAGTAATTGACACGCTCCCCTAAATATCTTATTAATTTTCCAGCTAAAGATCTCGCTGGCAATGAAACTCCCCGGTTTGTTCTGACTGATTGTATTTATTTAATCGTTGCGAAATAATTGAGGAATCCTGACTTTTTAATTAAACGAAAGAAACAGAAAAATCGACCCTTTTTTCGGTAAGCTAACATTGTTTCAAGGTTTTGGGTCATAAAAGAATTTATTATTTAGCATAATTTACCAATCCGTTATTTCCTGAGAAATATGATGAATGATTAGATAAATGCATTTATTTTTCCCATACATCTCAACCATACTTTTGTGTGCAGAAAGTGTCCAAAGTGCCAAATACCTTGAGTTTTGGGGTCAAGTTTGTTTATAACTGATGCAGGCGAGTACGTTTTCGCGTAACTGGTCACACAACCATAGTGTATAACCCTGTGCAATCCATTGAAAACTGGGTAATTGGAATGTTTCTGGGATTTTAATGACAGGTGTATGTAATGTTCTCCAGCAAGTAGTACAAGTCTTTTGTCCAATCGATTAGATTTTAGCCGATTGAGATGACTCGGCGTTTGAACCAGTTTATCTCTGAGTACAGTCGAACCACCTCCTTCTTTCTCATCTTCTCTGTACTCGCCTAATAAATCAAAAGTGTAAACAAAGTATTAAAGGGAAAGAGCCCTATTTGAATTAATAAAATTTTCATCTTGATTGCAACGACTTTTGGACTTCAATACCCAAATCTCCTAAGTTTCACCGTTATTTTCAAACCATTTTGAGATGCTACATTAATACTGTTGTATAACCTGGGCCACTTTTCACTCATATATGCAAACTAAACAACATTTAGTCCTAAGATTTCACCGCTAATAAAATAGGAACTCTTCCTTCAGACCCCAATATTTTAACTCTTGGACCTTTAACAAATATGGCAACAATTTTAATAAAGTATACACCTAATAGACTATTTGCACGATCCCCTAAATGCATCTCATTTCTGCCCATTTCCATCCTGGAACTTGTACCAGAGGTCCTGTTTCCAAACAATTGTGTTCTTCGCGTCGCCGAACAGTGCCTACAAAATTACAATACAAAGTACCTTCACGTGAGTTATCTACAAAAATGTCGAAGAATATCTATGTAACAAAAACAATCGAGGCAATGGTGTTGAAATTCACAAAAACGATAATTTTCGTCGTACTGCCCTACTTGCACCTGACGGACGATTACACAACTAATAGTGCAACGTCACAGATAGGGTAAGTTTTCGTTACGCTCCTAACCGTATGTTTTTAGCCGACTGATGCTGGTAAAAGTTCCCGGATGAGAATGGGCACCGAATGAGAGCATTCGTGGATTGGGCAAATGTTCCATTCGACCTATTGCCTAAGCTCAATGACCACCCTAACAGCCAAGCCCTACTTGACCTTTGACCCTGAACTATTAAATACTTGAATACTTTCAGGAACACCTCATGATAGTCCTGTTCATTGTAATAAGTATGAATGTCATCGAGCATTAAAGTGTTTTTCACAAATTGTTTGACAGATAACACCATACAAGCAAAAATATTGCAGTAAGCCTCTCAAATTTGACAACCTTGAAATAACAAGTAAACACTGACTGTATAGATGAGTTGACAGTGCCTCAACGCCCGGCAAACGAACAAAGCCTCCCGGTCATATGCGAGGGGGGGTGAGCATCTGCAGGTCTTGTGCTTTTAAAATTCGCACTCAATCAGGCCTGATGAGGCTATTGAATGCTGTAACTGTAAGAGCATATTCTTCGCCCCTCTAACATTCCGTCTACCAGGTCTAACTGTTGTTTGTAAAACATTGATGTCACTCATCTAGACAACTACCCATAAATGAGATTTCCACAGGCGAGCTGTCCTGAAGCATATTTGATACTTGTCATATAACATTTTGTAGCTATGTTACTTTTGAGTGCTGATGGTAAAATTTAAATTGAAAATTTCTATCCTGGTTAAGGGCATTGTGCCAAATCCGCCACCGATGGAGACTTATGTATAGTGAAGTTGAATTTTAGTGTTTTCTGCAGGAGTGCCCCGCAACGTTCTCCTTGAGAGTTTGTACTTTCTGTAGTACACTGACGAAAACGTTGTGGGAGTCCTCCACGACATAGCCTCGAAGATTTCGGCAATACTGATTCCGCGGTGGTAGCCCCATGACGACGAGATAATTACGAACCGAATAGGGCTCGAGCTTTTGAAGCTCCTATCACCGCGTTGAATCATTAAATTACCAGCGCTATCCCATCTAGCCATTGTCGCTTTTTGACGCGGACCCATGGGGGGACGCGTGTGTAAGAAACAACGAGTCGTTCGGGCCCCTGAGCGGACTAGTTTTACGTTTATATACTCGAGGGCACGAACGGAACACCACAGGCGATCTTCCCGCACCGATATAGTGACATGCAATTCGGGGTAAAATAATTGTTTGAGTGTCGTAATGAGGATGACTCGTTCATTGCCACAATCCTGCCTTAAGAACAATTTGATCCTGTCCGCTAGATATTCGGACGCTGACATAGAGATATTCTTGATCTCGAGCATCGTCTCCCAGAGGCGAGAGCGGCCAGGAAAGCCGTCTTAATGGTGACATGTTTTTGTGATGTCCTCATCCATTGGTTCGAACGGGTCTTACTAAAAAGTCTAAGACAGTATTAAGTTCCCAGGGAGGGACCGTCTTCCCTGGCCGGAGGTCGTGTCTTAAACATCCCCTCTAGGAGGAGACGGATCGAGCCATCGGCATTAATGGTAGATCCGTCGTCGAAACCCCTAAGGATCGAAAGATAGCAGACTTGTAGTTTTCTAACATTCGAAGTTTCAGCCCGTAATC
>JAMKCH010032811.1:0-15620 GCA_023653785.1 Ophioderma brevispina
AATATTAATCATTGGTACCATGAAAAGTATCATGAAAGATTGGGTACCGACTGAGTTAGGTACGACATTTTTTTGCCTGGCTTGTAATCTAAATATGCTAGGATTAATTTAAACTCGGTTTAAAATTGCATTCCTTACCTTGGTTATAATTACAAAATAAAATGCAGGTCATTGACATGGATGATTAAGAATGTCCAACATACTCAGACACCAAAAATGGTCACACAGATGGACACCGTATACCTTCGACATTCCAAATTTGAAATGCTCTGTAATTTAAATATAATTGGATTCAATGTAAAATATTTTTGTGGACCATTCCTTTGGCAATCCAAGATGTTATAATAAAACAGAGGCGGGCAAAATAGAATTGTGCCTTAAATACTCTCGAAATAAATTTTGATTATTAAACTTTATACAAATACCATTAACAGTGGTAATTTTTTAACTATCACATTAAAAACACTAATTGGATCCGGAATTTTTGTTATTGACACAGTATCCTATGGGACTTCATTATACAGTTTACTGCATCTCAAAACCCTTGGAATGAGGGGGGGAATTAGGTGATTATCTTTGGTTCTAGTTGGACTATTTTTCATTAATTACAGAAACAAATTATATTTCGAAATCTATGATCAGCCTTTAGCATAGTCGGATATTGTCATCCGTGTGACATTTTTCGGTGTCAGCGTTATGTCCGACATAAGCAGTTTGATAAGCGATATAAAAATGTACACTTTAGATAAAATATTCGTTCATCAGATATTCCAGGCGAATTCTATGTCTTACTTCTTAGTACACTTAAAGAAACAGCAAAACTACATTCAAATGAACCAGTCAGTATTTGACAACAATTCTACGACTTTAACTACTTAGTTAAATAATTTCTACTATTTGGCCTATTGGCATCCGTGTGGATGCCATAACGGATATGATTTTGATCATAACAAAAACAACAAGGCGAACTCTATTTACGCGATGCGTACAAAATGTCCCGACGAATGTCGCGATCACAACATTAGATAAATGCAACTACCAATACCCCACCCCTCCGCAAACCAACCCGCAGGCACCCGCCCATCCCAACCAACCAGGCCAAAAACCCACACCCCACCGCAACACCCACCCCAATTACCCCGCAAACCCCACCCCATCCTTAAACACCCACCCCAATTCACCCAGTAAACACGCATCCCTGCGCAAACACCCGCAACACGCCTACGCCCCGCCACAACACCTCGCAAACCCTACCCGCCCAACACCCGACCCCCGCCCCAACACCCTACGCCCGCCCAACACCCTCACCCTGCCCAAAACCCTCACCCTCCCCAACACGATCACCACCCTCCCAATCACCCCAGCAAAACCACCACCTCCCTAACACCATGCAACAACCCCACCCCTCAACACACTGCAAAAAACACCCACTCGCCAAAAAAACCCTGCCCAACACCCCAACCCCCTCCCCAACCCCAGCCAATTACCTAAACCCCTCTTCCCCAACGCAACCCCTCCCTCCCCTATGACATAGTAGTCTCATGTTAGCGAAGGAATTTTAGGAATTTTGCCTATCGATGTACCGTCGTTTCAGGGAGATACAGCAATACGCATATTTCAGTTAGCTCATTTGCATACCTAGCCGCCAGATCTCACATCTTTCAATTGCAAAAAAGAATGTGCCCCCTGATAGGCTTCTGCAGTGCAGGAGGAATTTTGAGTATCCAATGTTACAGTGTCATAATATCGCAATATGCTGATTTTTGATATTAATGAGCTCATTTGCATACTCAATGCCGAATACGTCAAAAATTAATTCAGGACGAGATTCTTCAGCCCGCTTCCTTCCACCAAGTACATCATTATACGCCAAACGGAACTCCAGAAACTGTAAACAGGCTTGAAGGAAAATATGTAAAATTAGTGCAAATTTAGATTACTTAATGAGCATATTGTACGCCCAAACATCTACTCAGGTCGATGACACTCATCCAACTCGCTTCTTCTCCATCAAAGTACTCATTGTTGCCCCTACGGAACTCCAGATCAATCGTATTATACAACGTGGGTTAACATTTTTTCTCCCGGACGGACGGCCGGACGAAACGGACGGACCGCTGCCATTTTTTCGTCCCCGTCCGAACTCGTTCGGCGGGGGACAATACCAGGCTTTAAACTATAATGACCAGCATTGTTTTATTGAAATTAATAATTTATGCTTCCTGTCAAGTCGTATGGCTGGTATGACATTTTCTATGAGTTTGTGTATTCTGGCGACCGTTTTGGAAGCCAAACTTGGGTTTAACATAGAGGAAAAAAAAGTTATTCGCTTGTGATGTTATAAATCATGCGGCTTATCATGCCCATTTTGGATGCCATATTGGAATATTTAAATTGAAACATCCAACAATAGAAAATTATGATAAGAAACCAAATTTCAATAAAATATTTCAAATTTGATGTGACATTTGTTTGGATAATACACCTTTTCTACGATTCTAAACCATTTGGTGGCCACCATGTGGGATGCCAACTTGCCAAAATTCCAATATAATGGGAACTTATGGTTAAAAATACATCGGTCTCGGAACGCTTGTGTCGCCTGCCGTCTCTCGGTTTCGTGAATGATAGGCCTAACATGACTTTGCCCTTGTCGTGACCTTAGACCTCATAAAAAAATGAAGGTTGCATGTTAACTCCATAACACCAAGTTTGGTTCAATTGCTTCAATTTTCAAATGAGGTCAATTTTACTTTCAGCTATTTACAACTTGACTCACCATGACCTGTGACATTGGTATGTGACCTTTTTGACCTTCATCAACCAATGAGGGATCCCAATTGCACCTAAGATTCAAGTTTGGTTCCAATTAACTTCAACTTTTCAAATGAGGCCATTTTACATTTCAAGCCGGATTTACAACTTGACTCACATGACCTTTGCCCCTTGAGTAGTGACCTTTGACCCATCAACAAGTGGGGGATGTCATGTTGCCCCTGTTGCCCCAAAGTTTGGTTTCAATCCATCAAAGTAGAGGATATTACAGACAATGTTAACCCTTTTCCAGACAACAACACAAAACAGCATCAACAACAGACATCAACACTAGTGGACAAAGTGATCTCTATGGTGTCTTCCTGCCTTAGGGCAGGGCGACACACAAAACCAAATTCCAAGGGAATCTTTTCAATTGAAACATTTTTGGATTCAACCATTTCCAATGCCATACTTGAATTTTAAATGGGGAGAAAACCACCAATGGGAAAAAAATACATACTTATTAAGGCCAAATTCCAATAATAGTTGTTGGATGTTATATACCATAATGATTTACCGATTTTGCATCCATTTGGACGCCATCTTGAATTTTGCTTAACAGCCCCAAAGTTATTTCTGTTAACATCTCAAATGTGTAATAGGAACCTAAAAGGGGCTAAAAAGTATTAAGTTTGGTACATATGGTGTATAGTCCTGGGAGGGGCATTTTAAAAAATTGTTTGCAGTAAATATGCATTTAATACACACTCAACCATTTCTCACCATCAATTACGAACGGGGAATGAAATTATCATTTAAAACAAAACAGAACATCACAAATATATAAGCTATCAAAAATTTTCAAACTAGGCCTAATTTATAAAAATCTTTCAGAGTCGGAAGTATAATTATAACAATTACACCCTACCTATAGCCATTTTTCATATTCTTGGGCTACCGTTTTATACCCACAGTAAAACAAAAACCAGAAACGTGCATTCTATTTGCATGCAGCAGCTAGCGGCTACAGCCGCCCAAAGATTAGTATATTTGTTGATTTATGTGTTTTCATCAATAAAAATTTCAAAACTTTATATTCATGGGCATCAAGAATATGCATTTAAGAGTTAAACAAGGCTAGTCTTTGTTTTTTTTTAAGAACATGCGTTACAGTGTGACCGGAAGTGTGCCACCACACTATGAATTTGGTAGCTCAACGGATAAACGCATTTGTGAAAGGTGTGGTAGTAGATACTGTAAATTCATCCCATAGAGACTGCATGCACTCATTTACGTGGATCGCGTATAGGACCATTTTATACCATCTTATTACTAAAAAAAACCAACTGGGTTTGTTGTTTGTTTGTCCTGCTATGCGTTCGCCGTCCTTTAACATCTGGATATGAATTTTGGTTCATGGTGGTAGAGCTCTGATGCATAAGGTTTGTGGTCACGTTTTCGCGGGGTCATTGTGGGGTCAAGGTCATCCAGGGGTCCGTTTGGTTTTTAAATGCAGTGCTTTGACGTATGGATCTGAATTGTGGTATGGTGTAGGTTGTCGCTGTACGAGTTTAGTGTCATGTGCGAGGGGTCATTTTGGGGTCAAAGGTCATACCAGGGGTCGTTATTGGTTTACCTATGGCAGTGCTGACGTATTGGATTGAATTTGGTATGGTGGTTAAGTTTCGCCGTACGAGTTTTGAGGTCACATTTTTGAGGTGGGTCATGTGGGGGTCAAAAAAGGTCATCAGGGTCATTATTGGGTAACTTGGCGTGCTTAAAGATGAATTATGTGCCCGGGGGCTAATTAGGTTGAATACAGTACCTTCTGAAAACATCCAGTATTACTCATCTAGCGGGTATACTTGGCCCGTGGTTTGACATATGGATATGAATTTTGTATGGTGGTTAGAGTTTCGCCGTACAAAATTGGGTGTCACGTTTTCGAGGGGTATTTTGGGTCAAAGGTATCCAAGGTCGGTATTGGGTAAACTTGGCCGTACTTTTTTGGACGTATGGATATGAATTTGGTTATGGTGGTAGAGCTTCGCAGTACGAAGAGTTTGGGGGCACATTTTGTGGGGTCATTGTGGGGTCGAAGGTCAATCCAGGGCATTACTTGGGTAAACTTGGCCTGCTTAAAGACTGGACTTATGTGCCCGGGTGTTAATTAGGTTGAATACAATACCTTGGTTTCTATTCTGAAAACATTCCAGTATACGCATCTAGGTTATACCTCACTAGCGGGGGCCCGCGCGCAGCGCGGGCACCGGCTAGGTAGTCCCAATAATTGGACTTCACATGACGTTTCTTTAACAGTATGCCTTAACAGTTTATGTGGATGCTTTGCTGTGAACGTCCCACAACATTATGTGTATCAGCTATGACATTTTGTGTGTAGCCTTCAAATTTCGACCCCTGACCAACATGTCACTCCAAATTTTCATTAAACACCGTGCTTTCGCCTATAAACACTCTTCTAGCTTAAGCACCAGTAATATCCAATTTTAAATACTAGGCTGCTTAAAGCTTTCATTTAAGCACTGGCAATACAAAATCAGGACTTAGTCACCGGTCAGAATCTTAAGTACATAGTCTTAAAGTTTAATAATTCACTTATGAAAAGTTGATTGAAGATATTTAGGACTATCATGTGTTGATTAATACTCTTAAGGATACTTTTCAAGGTTGGAGCGGTAATATAGTGGATGAGCCAGACCATCCTGAAGTAGCCTTATTGGTACACCTGGGAAGGGGGGGGGGACCAAAGAGCGGCATTTGTTACCAGGGCTCCTCATACCAGGGACAATACCGAAAATGTAATGAGGGCCATTCTGTAGGGGTCGCTTAAGTGATTTAGGGGCTCGCAAAAGATTTAAGTGAAGTCCAATGTTGTTGAATTCCATACCAAAATGTTCGATGATCGCAAGGATTAAAAACATGTATGGGTTTTGCTATCTCTGACTTACCCTTATGGAGTTATAAGATGAAACCCGTTATGGCTAGGTCAAAAGGTTAAAATAGCTTCTACCGGGTCAAATACTAAAAATGCTTCAATTTCAGTGGGAAATGAGTCTCAAATATTGGTAATGTAATCACAAGTAAAAAATAAGGGATAGTTTGGACAATGGACAATGTATAGTACCCAAGTTACAACCAAAAATTAACCCAGCCCTATAGGGGTTATAGGGTTAGTTACTAAATGAGTGCATAACTTGTTAATTTCACATTTTTTTTTTAAGCTATTATTTTGTTATTTTAATTGTTTAATAACATACAACAATATGAGACATTCAATGAACATGTAGCCTTGTTTTTTAGTATTTGACCCCTGGAGAAGATAATTTAACCTTTGACCTACAATAACGGTTTTCAGCTTATAACTCCATTAAGGGTAGTCAGGAGATAGAACAAACTATACATTTTTGAATCCTTATGATCATACGCAACATTGTGATTGCAACTAAACTAAACTGGCAGCACTTTTGAATTTTGACCCCTGATAATCTCTTGAGAGCCCCTCTAGCTCCTGTTTAAGGTACCCCTTCAGAATGGCATCATACATTTGTGTATTTCATAGTATGAGGTAGCCATGGTTTTAAAGCTACTTTGCCCCCCCCCCCCCCCAGGTGGTTACCGACCCACATGCCTGGCTCACCCACTAATATTTATTGCATGAAGCGTGAAAATAATGGAGAATGTGAGACAAAAATTTTCATATCAGTGATTGGCATGACCTCCTCCATTGATTTACAGTTATGCATTATGATAATGTACATAAGGGAGGATAAACTATACCACCAAACTACTTCTTGGTCACACCGGTCATACATGTACACACGGCAATCCAAACAAAGACAAAGCTGGCAAAAGTTATTGACAATATTGTTATCCTTGCTGCACAACAGCCCATGATGTTGTTTAAAAATAGGCCTACTTAGTTATTCAGTCCATAATGTTACTCACAAGGAGGATCCATATGTTCGCTGATATCTGTGATATTTGCTAAGATTTAAACAAAATTAACGAGCTCCAAAAGCTGACAATAGGTTGAGTGTTTTAGCTGGCTTCAATGATCAGAGGATGGTTGAAGGGGAACGACTTGTTGTTCCAAGATTGCGCATTTAGTTACTTCACTGCAGGCGAACAGGGATAGCGACACCTTACGTCATCGATAATGACTCTATTATGTAGATGAGGGAACCCGGGCCAAATCGCTGTCACGAATCGAACAAGCGTACAGTTGGTTTACACGCTCTATTGAAAATGCAAATTTACCCACCAGTAAGGCACATGAAGAGAGCAGGCATAAATATTGTCTATAACCACAAAAGGGTATAGGGCCCTGGCACAGAAGGTAAATCTATATTGACTGGACTTTGTTTTTGCCATCCAGATCATCCAGAATGCCAAGAATTACAAATTACAGGCACCTGGTTCACTGAACATTTCAGCTATTTCTCCCAGATGATTCCTTTGTATTCTCTAATCTCTGCATGCTTGGGTTAATCTGGAGGCAGGTCTGGCCAAGATAACCTATTGACCTGCCGTGCAAGTGCCCTATAGGTAACAAAATCATTCTATTGCCTTATGAGCTCTTATGAATAGAATTCCTTTTTGAACAGATCTGAGAAAAGTAGTCACTTCCATGCAGGGGGACATGCAGCGGTTTTGAGACAAATTTTCCCAGTTGGAAGTGAACATTTCCCGGTGAGGCAAAAAAGGGTGCAGTGTGTTCTTGGTGAAAGATGTTCATGAGTTAGACTAGAGTAAAGACTCTTTTACGGAATAAAGCTGTACAATCCTTGTAATCCTTTGATCCTCTTATAGAAGATTTCATGCTAGGCTAATTCCATGAAGTCTTACATGAAGGATGAACCAAAAAAGGGCCGATTTAGCATGATTTCCAAGCTTTTTCTTCCCGGTCAAAAATCTCTGAGGGGGAAACTTGCCCCTCTCCCCCCTCCCCTCGCCTGTTACGCTACTGCCCCTGGTCAATTCCTTGTCGTTCCATATATGGTTTAATATTGTCAGCTATTGTCATATCCCCTCCCTTTCATTTTAGACTAACCTGCATTGTTCACAATTTGTCACACTTTCATCCATGTCTTTCTCCCGCCGGTCACGTCACCCGGCTTTTGCGATTACCTGGCTTTCGCAAATACCTGATTTTCTTGCCCAGCTGGATTACCTCTACATGTCCTTTGACCTCCGATTTGATCGGTGCTCTGGTAAGTGATCCTTTTGACCAAATTTTGTGGTCATAGGGCATTTCTATGCAAATTGACCGGTAGATGACATTTGACCTTTTGGGTCACTCTGAAACTCTGATAACAATCTTCAGACTGTCCTCTCCTACCTTCATGCCAAATATCAGCCCCCATATGTCAAAGCATAACGAAATGCGTAGCCAGATCGACAGATGGGGCTTTTCTATGCAAATTGACTTAACTTCAAGATGGCCTTTTACCTTCTGGGGCACTATGAAAACCTGCAAACAAAGGTCAGACTGTCTTCCCCTACCTTCATACCAAATAGCCGCGTATGTCAGAGCATACCGAAATGTTGAGACAGATCTCATTTTTAGACGGACAGGAACGGACGGAGGGATGGATGGCATGGATGGATGGTTTTTATCACGGAGAATGTAAAACGGTTGAGGAAAATTGTCATGCTGTTAAAGATAAGGCGTTCAAGGATTTTGGGAAAAAGATGAAAAAGAAAAAAGAAGAGTATAGGGCAATTGGGGGAAAATGGAAAAGACATGAGGGTCATCCTTTTTGAAGCCAGGAAGACATTCGCAACCTGAGAGTCGAGGGGAACTACCAGTGATAAGGGGAAAGGATTGAAGATGTAGGTAAGAGGCTGGAGATAAAGGAAAGACGATCGAGGGGCTAACATCGGCGATCGTCTGAGCCTCCGCTTTTGCCATTCTTTAATTTCTTGAAGGTGTATAAAGAATCGCCTTTTCACAATGGGATTGAACGATAGAGTTTAGATGGGGATCATCAAGGAAGTCGGAAAATAACGAGAATGGATCTTAGAGCAAAGTTAAGCCCAATCTCCAATATTGGCGAAGAGGGGGGAGTTGAACGTTGAAAGTTGGTGCGAACACCTGATGGCAAATAGTCTCTCTACTGGTTTCAGGACTTAGCGAGGATTTTTGTTCTCCCCACGGTTAATAGTATAGATAGTATAATAGTAGATCTTTCACTACTTTGTTATATAATTTGTTTAACTTGCACTGTATGGACCGAACATGAATAAGACCTATCCACTGGAAAAGAGAAGATTGTGGCTTTAATGCACTTGATTTTAGTAGTAGTTTAACAATCAACATAATAAAAACTGGAAATAAGTTTGTTGCATTTTTTTACACGCATCTAGATTCACTTTTTAAAAGAAATTTTGGTGAAAAATATTAAACCAGGCATCAATGCAAAATATTGGAATGATTTATTAAACCTGTTACGATAAAATAGTTCAGTCATCTCAGCCCACAATATATTGTCATTTTGATCAAATACTTACCAATCAGGAATATATCACACATCGGGTTACCCGAAAAATGATTATGGATTTATGAAAGCTGCAATTCACGACAACTTACCAGGCCAGTGTGCAATCATGTATGACGGACTTTAATGCCCAGGCCGGGTTTAGACGCCGGACGTGTAGTTTTATGCGCAGTCAGCGTTGTTGCCAAAGATTATCACGAAAATAAGAAAAACAAAACATGGAAATATTTTTTTGGCGGAAAAGGCTTTGCATTCCAACGACCCCAAAGAGAAGGGCGCCCTATAGCACATCATGTGATATAACTGGATTCTTAAAAATAAGCAAAACAAACAAAAGCTAAGATTCACCCTTTGATTTCTGGTAACGAGGAGCTTATAGTTAGGAGAGTGGTACGGTGTGATGAAAGACCAGATATAGTCCGCGGGAGCCACAGTCCGGGGCCATAGACGATAACGGAATAAAGCGTGAATTTTTGCGGTAAGAGTCAACTGAATCGATTGCCATATTGTTCACCATTGTTTCCAGGACTATGAGTACGCCGGACAATAATTACTTCTACACCGGAGTTGGAAATCAGATATAGTCCGGCGGAGCCCAGTCCGGGGCTCCATAGGACGTAAGGAATAAAGCTTATAGTCAGGTAGAACCTTGTCATGGACCGGACAGTTGCGTATATATTGCAATTTTTTTTTGCCTGAAAATTAAAATTAGGGTGTGTAGAATAGAATCTGGGCGGTGGCCCAACATGGCATCCCTTGGGCATTTTTGAGAAATCCAAGATGGCGTCGCCATTAAATGATCATTAAATATATTTAATTAAACCCTATATTATCAACTATGGAGTTACTAGATATACTAGATGATCCGAAGAACAAGTGTATGGCACGTGTAACATTAAGTCATACTTCCAATTCAACATGGAAGCCAAATCCAATAATTTTAAAATATGCCCTATTACAGCAAATACCTGCGATAAAAATAGACTTGAATTACTTATGGTTATGTTATTAAACACAATAAATATATTTCTGATACTTTTAAAATTGTAACATGGCGTCAATCAATATGGGAGCCAAAAACGTGAACATCTTCAAAAATACTTGACACAAATTTATAAGTATTACAGCCGTCAAATCGAAATCAATGTGCCAATGACATTAGAAATGTACCTTTGATCCTTACCAATGTACAACATACAGTTCAATTTGTTTTAAATGCGCCAAAATCGAAATAAAACCAATATGGTGCAAAGTTTTCAAAATACCATAGGAATTACATTTTTTCCACATATATTGCACTCAATTTATAATTTGACACGTTTTTATTCATCGGGATTACCTAGTATCACTTGGTTATGATCATAGGTACATTTCTAATTGTTTCATTGACACAATAATTTATACTTGAAGGTAATATTTAGAAATTTGTGTCAAGTGTTTTTTAAAGATATTCAGGTTTTTGCCTGCCATATTGATTGACGTCATGTTACAACTTTAAAAGTATCATAGATACATTTATTGTATCTAACAACATAATCTAAGTACTTCATGTTTATTTTTTATCGCAGGTATTTGCTGTTATAGGGCATATTTTAAATTTATTAGATTTGGCTTCCATTTTGAATTTGACGTATGCCTTAATGTTACAAGTGCCATACACTTGTTCATTGGATCCTATAGTATAGCTAGTAACTCCATAGTTTGATAATATAGGGTTGAATATATAATTATCATTTATGGCGACGCCATCTTGGATTTCTCAAATGCCCAAGGATGCCCAGGTGGCACCTGGCAGATTCTTATTCTACACACCCTGATCTATCATTTTCAGCAAAAACATTGTGTATATACTCAACTTTACGGTCAGGGCATAATTTGGACCATATCCACCCGACTATTATTCCCACAGCAGCCGGCAACGTCCCGCTGTGCATGGATTACACCAACATCAGCTCATGCACTGCTGCCATTTGAAAACACGGATATTTACTTCGGATTTCCCAAGAAAAATCGAAGACCGTGTAGAAATTTTTGGGTCTAAAATGGTTCCTTTTATACCACCTGAAACCGTTAAGCAGAAAAACTTCTAACCGGTCACATATTTTTGTTCTAAAACCTTATTATTAAACCCGGATATCAAATTTCCACAGACATCTACTAAAGTCTGTTGAAGAAGCTCTATTTGAACAATGACAGTCATAACAATAGCTCAGCAGGACGTTGTTGGCTGCTGTGCTTTATTCCGTTATCGTCTATGAGCCCCGGACTGTGGCTCCCACCGGACTATATCTGCTTTCACACCGGAATAATAACATTTGTTATCATAGCTAAAATTGACCGTAGGGATGTGGAATTCATGAAAACAGGTGATGACAAAATTAAAAGTGGTGGCAATTTGCATACGACGCCATTTTCCAAAATGGAAGCCATCTTAAAGCCAAAAACACCTAAGAAGACAATTATGGTGTTAAAATGTTTTTCTCGGTCAAGGAGTTCAATAAATCCATTCCCAAAACTATAAAATGTTGCATGTGCCGACATTTTCCAAGATGGCTGACACTTTATTGACACAAACCTAACATTTCTTATTATATAGCCTATGAAGATGTTTGTGGTGTCGAGGAATTCAATAAAGCTATTTACAAAACTGTCCGATGAATGGAAGTTTTCATACGTCACTATTTTCCATGGTAGTCAACATAAAAGACAAAATCCTTTATACCTCATGCTATACAGCACCTAGGATGACGATTTTGGTGACAAAGTGTATGTTTTTAGGTCAATGATTTCAACAGCAATATTTTCAAAACTGTCAGATGAGTCGTGAGTCATGTTATTCATGATTGACCACCAATGTGTCACCCAAAATGTGACACCTTGACTACTCTATGTATTCACCCAAAACATATTTCAGGAATTGCATGGGAATTTTGATATTTATGCCTGTATTGCTTTAACAGAAACTATTATTTATTTGTTTTAGATATATCACGAGTAAAATGGCCCCGAATTTCGAACAATTAAATGGCCATGGTCACGTGCACACCTGTTAGTAGTCAATGTTTTGGGGTTTTCGATCATAGGGCAGTTAGGAAGTTCTAAGGAGGAGTTACGGAGGATTATGTGTTGGTAGTAATTATCAAGCATCTGGGTGAATATATCTTATCACTTTGCCAGTTTTGCCACATTAAGCCTGACATTGCAGTAACTTAACACTCTTGGGTACTTGTATTTAAAATATTGGGCTATCTTGGAAAATAATGACAGATGCAAATACGCAAAAAAATCACTTTTATTATATTCATCCTACAGTTTTGAGAATAGTTTTATTGAACTCCTTGACCCAGAAAACACTCATTTTGACACCAAAATAATCTTCTTAGATTATATAATAAGAAATATAGGGTTTTCTTTGACGAGATGTCGGCCATCTTGAAAAATAGCTGTGTAAATGAATTGCCATGACTCAGATAATTCTGGCAATTGTATATTGAACCTCTTGACCCAGAGAACATAGTTATTATTACATTCCGATACTAAGTCGCCATAGTAGTGCTATTACCTTTAAAATGGCAGCCATTTTGGAAAATGTTGGTGTATGCAAATTGCCATCATTTTTATTTTTGTCATCACGCATTTTCATTAACTACACAACCGAATGATCAATTTTAGCTATGATTGCAAATGTTATCATTCCGGCCCTGGTTCGTAGAAATATAAGGCCCTTTTCACCTTATGCTGCTGCACTATTATTATCAAACTCCATTTCCTGGTAATTCTCATAACCACTTTGGTTCACTTTAAATATTCAAACATCCCAGCCTAACAAAATATCGAAATGCCGTTTGGATATGAACAACCCAAAACTACAACAACACTAATTCCCTGAATACTGACATCACACATTGATCATTTTGTATATCTTTACATGGAAAGCTTGCAATTTTGGACCGAAATTTCCCGCGAAATTTATTTCAATGCAAACGTTAAAATATCGTAGTTATCCAAAGGCTGATTTAAAATGTATTGCTCATAACTTTCCTTACTTATAATAATTTATTTTGACAAAAGACTAAAGTGTACTTCTGAACGAAGCTTGCGCGAAAAATCTCGTTTTACCGAATGTACGAGTCTAAATGAGTTGACCTTTAAATGGAGTACAGGGCGCTGACTGTTCTGGGCGCACCTGTGAGATTCTGGCCCGATATTATGTTCCAGGACCATAAGCAGTTCAACTATCTCATAAGGCAGCTATTCACTATTTTCTACTTCAATCGCCAACTCTGATGTTTTATTGCAATCTTTAACTCCAAGATAAAATAAAAATGAAGTAAAATTTCACGCCTGGAGTGGGGAATTGAACCCACGATTTTCGGATTACAAGACGAGCTCCTTCAGAGGCATGCCACGCAATCCAAGTCGGCAAAAAATCGCTCTTTTGTAATACTTAAATAGACACATTAACGGAATGAAGCGCACACATAATCATGAATAGCGCCGCTATGAGACGAGCTGAAGATATCTGGTCCAGGACCATATCTTCGGGCCAAAAAGGAACTCAAAAACTCATATCAGCGTTCTGGGCGTAGTACTAGTATTATAGTCATTGTACCAAATCACTGAACCTCAACGCACTGGATACAACAAAACTTCGAACTGAAACCTGACACAATCAGTAATTAAAGTAGCATTTCACACGCGGAAAAAAAAACACGAGGTACCCGTACGTGAACTAATACACGACTCTAAATTAGAAATTCCCTTCATCGGATTCAAACCAAACTTAGTATCGAAAGAACGCCAGCACTTTGAAAGACTTCGAAAATTTTGGAAATATCTGGGAAAATGGCTGCCGGTAAGTAAAATCAAATTAAAAAATTATGAAAGCTGCTCGATATGGCTGCTAATATAAATAAATGCTACACCAACCACAGTTGTAGATAATCATAGCAGAAATAAGAGGTGAAAGACGTGTATGAAGTAAAAGCACAAGCAGAAGAATATTATAGAACTTGCAGGTGCGTTCCCAGTCCATTTTCAATGGGGGAGGGGGGTGTGGGTGTAGGGGTCGGGGTTGTGTTGCCGTGAGCACAATGTGAATTGCCCGATTTCAAAAAATAGATTGCTTTGGTATGCAATTACAGCAATGAAAAACTAATATCGTCCAACCAAATCAGTGCACAAAATAATGATTTCATTAAAAATATTACAAACTTACAATCTCTTTTAAATTACTACCGTTTTACCAGTGCCATCAAGTTAACCATATTGGCCGACGAAAGGAAAATTTTGCCAACAGAATTCTGTTAATGGGGGTGTCTAGGAACGGCCCTGTGTAGAATAGAAGTAGCTAGGAGCACCAGTAGTAGACTAAAAAAGTCGTAGTCGTAGTAGTATCATAGTAGTAGTAGTAGTAACAGTAGCAGCAGCAGTAGCAAAAAGTAGCAGCAGTAGTAGAGTTGTTGCAGGTGCTAGTAGCAGTGGTTGGTGGAAGAGGGAAATGGTGCCGAGAGCGGTTCTCAGTGGAAGGGGGGGAGGGGGGTGGTAAGGGGATGTGCGGCCGAGAAGAGTTGTATTTTCAGCTCGTTTGGTATAATGATCGGTATTTTTTCTTGAAAATGAACAGGGTTACATTATATGTTGCAGTAGATATTTCAAGTGGTCAATCAGGTATGAAGAATGTGTGAAAAGTGGAAAAATATTGCTGTCAGGAATGGATAAAATACAAATGAAGTATTTGTTTCTCAGCCCGTGGGGCTTCACCTCAAACTCCCCAAAGCATTGCTTTACACCGAGTCATGCTATATTTGGTCAATTCTTCCTCAAAATCCTCCCCATGAGGTCGATACTTTGTGTTTCAAATTTGTTTATATCAGATCCGCTTAACAATGATTTTTTTCAGGGGAGGGGCGAAGTTGGGCAAAAGTGGATTTTTTTACCGAAAATGTTAACCATTTATTAAATTAAATGCCCCTACGCTCCCCAAAAACCGGTTCGGGCCTGGTTATATATATCATTATGGGATTGCATCAATGTTGATTCGGCAGTACATAAACTGCTGAATTAGAGGGAAAGTAATGGCTTTGTAGGGATCAATCCCAATGTAAGGGCTGAATAACTCAGTTGTTAGCGTACAGTGGTCTCGCAATCCAGAAGTCGCTGTTTCGAGCCCCGCTTCAGCCAATTCTTTACTCATGTGTAATGTGTGATTTATATATATATAAATAATACGATTTATTCAGTATACAATATTTGACTTTGCAATCTATTTGCTTGACATCATTTCCGTATTATTTCGACATTGTTTTCCAAATCAGGTTATCCACCTCAACAAGGTTATCCACC